>NKZC01000082.1:0-62887 GCA_002374385.1 Metschnikowia borealis
AAGTACCTCAGATTCCTCCCTTGGAGGAATCATCGGCGAATGAACATAGTAAACAGAGTACCTGACGAAACCGGAATCTAACAACTATACAATACATACTATACAATACATACTATACAATACATACTATACAATACATACTATACTATATGTTAGACCACCATGGGTAGACACACTACTCATAGAGGTCTCTTCAAGCCTACTAATGCCAAAGACTCATCCAGATAAAATATATCAAACTCTTATACTAAATGATTCTTTAGAAATGAAAGGTTGATTAAATTTCTATATTAAAAGTTTTTCAAAAATGAACAGGATTATCAAATTCCTATACTAAAGGTTTTTTAAAAATAAAAAGGATCCGAGTACGACCGAAGGTCGATCTAACATGTTGTTTACTATCATGTACTATAAGGTGTACTAAAATGTATATCAAAGTGTACTCTAATGTTTACTACTTGTTGTATATTACTAATTATACTATAATGTGTACCACTAACGTGTACTAGTAATGAATACTATAATGTGTACTAAAAACTTTAATGTGTACTACTAATGTAAATTACCAATACTAAAATGTATATTACCAATACTAAATTGTATATTACCAATACTAAAATGTATATTACCAATACTAAAATGTATATTACTAATGAATACTATAATCACCCAAACCCCACATACACATTTCTACTGTCCAATAACGATCACACAGCTCATGAACTAAACCATGAGTGAGTCTCAGAGTATCAGTTCGAGTCCGCCCCATAGACAAATCCTCACTCGAAGAGACTGCTGTTCTGTCAGTCCAAAAGAAAAGGTTTATAAATAGTTGATATTCAAAAGTATGTTGTTTTGCGGCAAAATCCTAGTTTGTTCTTAAAATATGAATTGATTTACGAAACCTTTCATTACATTCAAAAAAATAGTATAAATTGTGTCTGTACATTATGAGCTGTAACCCGTGACTTGGAATCCCTCCACCTTACTCGTGACATGCGTTTAACTCTCTGCCTGACTTCTCTGTTCTTCTCAGGTTAGTTATATAATTACTTGGATTCGCACTTATTTGGGAATCCATCAGCGAATGAACATAACTCCAGTATGAGACGTATTCAAGAATATACACTATATTGGAATATACATTATGCTAAGCACTGTACACTATACTAAGCACTGTACTATACACTATAGTATAATATACACTGTACTATACACTATAGTATAATATACACTATACTATAATATACACTATACTGTGATCTACACTATGCTATACACTGTACTATACACTATACTATAATATACACTATAATATACTATACTTAGATGTGGGAATACACTTTTATCCTCAATAACGGTTGTTAACCTAAACTTGGATTGGTTGAGGGTCCCACAGAGAAGAACCGGAGTGGCTTATATAAATAAGACCCAAAACGTGGTATGGAGAAACTCGTCATCAGAACAATAATCATATGCAAACTCTGTATGGCCATTGTCACGCTTGGACAGGTCTCATGAATCCTATAGGCTGGGCCCTATCTATCGTGGATATACTCTACTGTACTACACTATACTGTACTACTATACTACTATAATAATATACTATACTATACTGTACTACTATACTACTATACTCTACTATACTCCACTACTATACTCGACTAATATACTCTACTGTACTACACTATACTATACTACTATACTCTACTATACTACTATAATAATATACTATACTATACTGTACTACTATACTCTACTGTACTATACTCTACTACTATACTCTACTACTATACTCTACTACTATACTCTACTACTATACTCTACTACTATACTCCACTACTATACTCTACTAATATACTATACTCCACTATACTGTCCGATCCACCATAGGTATTCCCACCTATTGAGGTCTTACTAAGACTCTCCACCTCCTATGTACCAGTCCCTACCAGCCACCTCTGCACGCCCCTTTTTCTCCTTATACATGCAGCTCTGATTCCTCCTATGGCAATCATTAGTAGCCCGAGTACCTGACGTGACCGGAGTCTAACAGTAGTAGTCCATAATAGTAACAGTAATAGTAGTCAGTAGTCTATAGTAATGGTAATGGTAATTGTAGTAGTAGTAGTAGTAATAGTAATGGTAATGGTAATAGTAGTAGTAGTAATGGTAATGGTAATAGTAGTCTATAGTAATAGTAGTAGTAGTAGTCAGTAGTCTATAGTAATAGTAATAGTAACAGTAGTAGTAATGGTAATGGTAATAGTAGTAGTAGTAATAGTACTAGTAGTAATAGTACTAGTAGTCTATAGTAATAGTAATAGTAATGGTAATAGTAGTAGTAGTATTAGTAGTAACAGTAATAGTGAGCAGTTATATGAAGATACGCCTGTTGGTTCGGACCGTTAGACCATCCACTACGCTGCGTTTCAGCTTCACTCGTTAAAAGTAGTAGTAGTGAGTATAGTAGAATTAATGTATGGAGTCAGTACAGTAAATTGTACTAATGTATGGAGTCAGTACAGTAAATTGTACTAATGTATGCAGTGAGTTCAGTAAATTGTATGAATGTATGCAGTGTACTGTGGAGAGCAGAAACATTGGTTAGTGTATTATTACGGACCTTATGACCAAGTTCGATTCTTGCTATGTCATCGGTAAGCAGTCTAATGTGATTGGTCAATAGAAGGCTCATGCGTTTATAATGGTAGTTCCAATTTAGCTAATAGACCAAATGTTTTATTTGCATGTGATCTACTTTGTGCTGTTCATACTACATAGTTATTGTTTTCTTGTATAGTATTTTGACCACCTATTTTACATGTAAATCAAACATTTGTTGATTTTGCATTTATTGACTTTGCAGTTGTGATTTTACATTTTTGAATTTACATTTTTGAATTTACATTTTTGATTTTACATTTTTGAATTTACATTTTTGATTTACATTTTTGAATTTACATTTTTGAATTTACATTTTTGATTTTACATTTTTGAATTTACATTTTTGAATTTACATTTTTGATTTTACATTTTTGAATTTGCAGTTGTGATTTTACATTTTTGAATTTACATTTTTGAATTTACATTTTTGATTTTACATTTTTGATTTTGCAGTTGTGATTTTGCAGTTGTGATTTTCTAAATTTTTAGTAGCTAGAATTATCCTTACACGTTTTTTATCTATTAAGTGATAGGGAAACATAACTAATTTCAAAGATAAAGTTAATTTATATACCAATACTCATCCATATAACACTAACTAAGTGAAGAATTCTGGAGGCTCCTATATACTGTATATCAAATAAACCAAGAGAAAATGCTGAACTGAATGAATCTTTGATCATATATTGATCTATTAAATAACACGTCTAGTCGGCCAGATACATTAGCTAGGATTATCTGAAACGTTCGCCGAGTCGGTTGCCGAAACATCTGCGTCTCCGTCTTTGGGAACGTCCTCTTCTTTGACATTCTCTGTATCTTTATCTTCTTCTTCGTGTTTCTCCTTCACTTCTGGGATCGTTTCTGGCGTCAGCTCGGACTCGGCTTCTGCTCTCTCCTGCATCTTTCTTCTCTGCCGTTGCTGCCGGAACTCTGCTGCGCGGCTCTGGCGGTCGCTTTCGTTATCGTCACCCTTTCGGAATTCCTGGAGCAAGTTCCGCGCTCTGGATGCCACATCCGCCTCTCCGTCTCCATCGTCTTCCTGCTGCGGGTCCTTGCTAAGCTTCTTGGAGTTCTCCAAAAGATGCCGCTTCATCAACGCCCTCTTGCGGGCCGTGGTCATTTCACCTTTTTCGGGGCCTGCCGACTTTAACTTCTCAAGAAGCGAGTCCATGACGTTAGTATCGGACTCAGAGTCCGTGGTCTCAGTCTTGGCCTTGGCCTGCGCATTGTTCTTTTCAATGAGCTTCTTGCGCTGCTCATACACCTTCAACTCGTCCTCACGCTTGATGTTCTCCATCTGGGCCTTCTTGAAGTCGGCCATGAAGTTGGAGAACTTGCTCATGAACGAGTTGCGCACGAACGTGTCGCTGGGGTCCTCACCAAAGTAGAGCATCAACTTGTCGAATTCTTTGAACGTGTAGTTGGCCTGGTCCATCAAGAGCTCCACCTTCTTCTTTGCCTTGGGGAGCAATGGCGTCACCACCTTGAGGATTCGGTCCTGGGGGTGGAATTTGGACACGTCACTCAAGTTGCCCACATCAAGCGAGCTCTGGACGTTTTTCACCGACTTGGCAAACTCCTTGCAATCGTTGGAAATCACCTCGATCGAATACTTGGCCACCTCCTTGCACCCGGCCAATTCCTCCATGAACTCCATGAGTTCGGGGTAGTTCAACCGGATGGTTTTCTCCACGTAGTGCAAAAACGACATGCTGTTCTTATCGTCCTTGACGAAATTCAATCTCTGCAAAGAGCTCAACTTGAAACCCTTGGCTTGCTTGGAACTATCGTTCATGTAGTTACCCACAGCAAGAATGATGTCAAACACACTGCGCAAGTGTTTGGAGTCCTTGATACTGTCCACAGCTGAATCCAACGAGCGCAATTTCCTCACGAGGTCCTCGTACTCTCTCTCGAACGTGGATAACGTCTTGAGGGCCCGGATCCGGGACTTCCAGTAGTGCTGCAAATTGTAGATCAATTCCAAGTAAATTCTGTCCGGCCTTTGCAATTCCCCTGGGTCTTTTTCGGGCTTCAGAATGTCTTCGGTAGTATAATCCGTAGAATAGGGCTGGAGACTGGTGGCCAAGCTATTGGGGATCTCCACAATCTCATCCTTGCCAAGAAACTCCAACACTGCCTGGTTGTCGAAAATATCCTTGTCACAGCGTAAGATCTTATTGACCACCTCCACATCCGAGATGTTGTTGTAGAAGTGGAGGTTGATGCCAAACTGCTGCGCAATGTCGCGGGCCAAAAACGTCACCTTGTCCACGTCCTCCTTCTTCTTGGTGGCCAACTTCTTGATTTCCCTTGCGGCGAAGATGGTTTCGATTTCGTCCAAGACTCCTTTGCCCATCAACTCGGAAACGATGGTGTGCGGCTGGGACTCGCTCCAGAACGAGTTGGACGAGCTCTCGTCGTGGTCCACCTTCTCCCAATGCAACTGCTTCAACTTCTTCTTGGGGCGGGGGAACGAGTCGAAGAGGCCTGCACTCACAGGTGTTTCTGGCTGCACTGACTTTTGCTTGGGCATGGGGAAGGGCGGAGGCACGGGTGCACCTGCACTGAAGGGAAGAGGAGGAGGTGGTGGTGGGGCACTGCCTCCTAAAATAGGTGGGAGTGGGGGAGGTGGTGGGGGGCCTCCTGCTGAAGGTGCCCCTCCCAAGATCGGAGGAAGTGGTGGAGGAGGTGGTGGTGGAGCTCCTGTAGACACAGGTGAGGGTAACTTCTTCTCCACCGTCACGTCCTCATTCTCCAATCCCTCCTCCATATCTTCCTCTCCCTTCTCCTTCTCCTCGTCTGCCTCGGAGATAGCCTCGGCCACACTCACCTTCAGAGTCAACTCCTTCAAGAACTGAGGGTCCATGGTACTGACATTCGACACCCTGTTGGTTTTGTAGTCTATAGTAGGCCCACTTGAGCCCCGCACAACCTCCTTATCAGTATGCACCTTTCCTTGTGCATATTTCTGCTCGATCTTGTCCAATACACTGACTTTTTCCTCGGGAGCTGGTGATTTCCGGGGCAGTTTGAGTGGTGATTTGGGCACCTTGACTGCACCTAGCTGTGCACGTAACTCCTGCTTCATCCTCTCCACGCTCTCAAGCTCCTCCTGCAACTTGGCCTTGACGTTTGAATCAATAAGACTGTTGAGGTAAGCGTTTTCTTGTTCGGTGAGGTTGAAGTCAATATTGATATCTTTGTAGTTGTTTTCAAGCTCACGTAATCTCTCCATGGCCATGTACTTTTGCTTGGCGTACATACTGCTGTTGTTGAACTTCATGATATCGTTAGATTCGCTTTGCAACGAAGAAAGTTGCTTTCTCAATTTGGATAAGGTTTCCACATCGTCGTATCTCATGGCCCGTTTAGGGCCCAAGGGAACTGGTTCAAGAGCAATTTCCTGTTCGGATTCTTCTTCTGATTCGGGATGTACTTCAGGAACCAATTGTTCGTCTGCTGGAAGAAGCTTGGGGGAAGCATCCTCACTTTGAGGAGCTTTGTAGTTTTCGAAATCGGTCATTTCAAGCTCTCTGGCAAGGTTTTCAATATCGTTCATTTGCTCTCTCAAAGCACGGAGTCTGGAGCTGGGCTCAACCTGACCGCCAAGCAGCTTATTATCGAGTTTCAACTCGGCCTTTTTCCGGTGGATCTGCTTCTTCAACTTGTTCATGAGCTGCACATTGCTGGTTTGCACAGAAAAGGTGGTTTTACCATCACCTTTTTTGGACTTGATTTCGCCATTATTCAACATAATCAAGAGCTCCCGCATCTCCACCTCCAGCTCCTGCTTTTCAATCAAATGCTTGCGTTTCAACTCCTCGAAGTCCTGCTGCAATTCTTCATTAAGTCGGCGTGTGCGCCTTAAAACAGCCTCTTGTTCCTTCACTTCATTGGTTAAACTGGCAATAACTCCCTCTGATCCCAAAGAGAGTTGCCGGGATATATCGTCTCTCTCTGCCGTCGCTTCCTCGGCTATTTTCTTGTACATCTTGACCTCTTTCAAGGCGTTCCTGTACATTTCATCAGTGTTCAAACCCTGGAACAAGCGGTTCATGGCGATTCCAATAGCCGACTCGTCATTGGACGTATGAGCATTGGTGACATTTTGGATTAAACCATCCAAAAGCCGTAAACTCCTCACGGTTTCTTGGGGATCGTCTCTTTTCTCCGATTGGTTCAAGTAGAGGTGCTGTATGGCACTCAAAAAGAAGCTCTCAGCCTCGTTATTCTGAACATTTTGCCAGATGGACTTGACCAACTCCACCGGGTTGTTAAAGTCAACATTATCGTCGATTTGCTCGGTAGTTTTGAACTCAAGCTTATCGTTCTCCTCCATCTCGATATACCGGTCACACTGCTTGGAGAGATTATCGTAGTTAGAGTCCCTGAACTTGGCAATGAGCTGATCGATTCCCGCCGCCTTGAGCTGGGACCGGAGATTGAGACGCACCCGGTAATCGATTCCGTGCTCCACGATGGTGTTGATGAGAAGCATGGAACTCAAGCAGTACTCGAGGAGCTGGTTTTCAAGCTGTGTGGAGTTGACTGCATGGGAATTGGTTCCGTACATGGCAAACTTGACCTCGTCACTTGCTCCAACCAACGAGTTCTTGTATTTGCCCTTTCCATCGATGGTTTTGGCCAAGAGGTTCAACCAGAGCTCAAACCGGTGGAACTTATCGGGGATAGGTGGTTTTCTTTGCAAATTGCGCTTGCTGTGCGGAGAAGACATAAACTCATAGTATGGTTTGGCCGACAACGCGTCCAATGCCCTGAGCACCTTATGGTACTTGCCCTGGTGATCAGTACCACCCGATTTGGAGTAGTAGACAATCATGAAAGTAAGCGTTTCGGTAGCAATTTTTCTCGTAGCCAAACGTGGAGATAAAAGAGCTCCTGCAATGGCATTGACGTAGAGCGAGTCGTCATTCTTGGCCCTCTCTGCACCCAACTTCTGGTTCATCATACACCGGAGACATTTGAGTGCATTCAACTCCCGGTTGAAAATATCGTCCAGGATATCCTCAATGTCCAGAGAGCTGATCTGGTCGTGCACCTTGGTGAGATACGACGACAAGGCCGCATCACCCTGGAAATCAAAGATAAATACACGGACCCAATCGATGGGTTCCGTCCGTAAAGAGACCCATAAGTTTTCGAGTTCCATAGACGAAATGGACTTGGCCACGAGTTTCCGGGTGTAGAACTCCGGGCTGTTGCCGGATTTCTTGGCCAGTTTGTTCTGCTCACTAAGAGCGTCCTGGTGGATCAACATCCACTTCTTATCGATGCCGTAGGCCAACATCTCCTGGCGGGCCAGCGGCGGAAGCGAGCGGAAGTCTCTGCGGTCCATCAACTCGCGGAACATGCGCTCAATGTCCATGGAATTCAGCGGTTTCTGGGGTAGACTAGGCTGCGGCACGTCGTCGGTGGAAGGCCGAGTGATCAGCTGGGATGCGGATTTCTGAGAGAACGTCTTAGAAAGTCCCACCAGTGACAGAGACTGGTTGCGCATGTGCCTGTTCTTTTCCGGTAGCGAGTCCTGGCGAGACTTGAGCAGGTCTGCACGGGTCGTCTTGTCGTCCTTTCGAAGCTTGGAGTCTGAGCGGGCGGTTTTCAAATCGTAGGGATTGAACCCGGGCCCGGACGGCTGCCTGTACTGAGGATTACTGGCCAGGGCCTGCGTGTTGCCCGAACTTGCATTGGGGTTGGACATCCACGAGCCTATGGAGGCTAGACTGGCCATACGCCGAGAGGGGGACACGGCCGACGAGTTGGAGTGCAGAGTATTGGTCGTAAGCACGGAATCCGAATCGGAATGGTCCAGGAGGTCCGGAGGAGGCACTGCTTTCAGGTCCTTGGAGTCTCTGCTTTTTCGGAGCGAAAAAATGGACGACGTGGAAGAACGGTGGGAGTTTTGGGCCTGCCGTTTGGTGGACCCCGGGTTAAGGACCATATGTTTGACGGGACTCGAGGTGTCCGGAGGCCCAAGATTGGGCAGAATCTGGCCAATGTGGGTCTGGTAACTCTGATTCGCGTTCGGTTGGCCCTGTATGTGATTAGGCAGGCCCACACGTGAGAGACTCGGCAGGCTCTGGGAGCTGGGGAACAAGTGGATGGGGTCCAAGGCACTTGAGCCGTTCGAATGGGTATGATTTTGATAGTTGGAGCTGGCATAAGAATGACTGGAATTGGCATAGAGGGGGGAGTTTGGATGGGAGGAATTGGGGTCGTCCGCGTTATGGGGCTTGGGCGGAGTGCTGGAGGACGGAGGAGGGCCAGACTTGGCCGCCGGCGCCAGACCACGCACTCGGCTGGTTATGGGGGAGTAGTAGGCCGACGCCTTGGGTTCGGGGGTCCCGGAGCTCTCTCCTGCCACGTAAGGATCTATTCGTTTGCGAAGCGACATGGGAACTGGAACTAAAGTAGACAATCAACTAATTGAATGGATTGACAAGTTGAAAACTCGACAGATAGTTGTACTAGATTGGTAAACTAAATTGGATGGTAGAAGTGGACAACTGGACAAATGGAAAAATGGACAGAAGTAGACAGAAGTAGACAAATGGACAAATTGACAAATGGACAAATTGACAAATTGACAAATTGACAAATAAACAACTGGACAACTGGACCACTGGACAATTGGACCTAGATAACTGGACAATTAGAACTAGACAACTAGACAATTGGACAGGAGTTAGATAATATCTGACTCCTCTCTGTCTTGACAATGGATTGACTAGCAAGGGTCTCGCCTATTGTGATTGTTTTCCTGAAGTCACGATGGATTCCCGACTAATTGTCACGGATGAGTTGCCACTGGGGTCAGGTGACCTGCTTCGCAAGACGAATCGACACTTCAAATCCACAGCTCTGACTGCAAGATGGACCAAAAGCGGACGTGGTGGCGGTTCAAAGTCTGGACCCTGATATCGCTTATTATGGTTATGGGCACGGGATCGGGCTCGGGTACGGACTCGCGACGGACTGCGGGCTCGGGTCACGTGCGTGGGAGGGAGATTAGTATGCAGTACGTGCTGGAGGCCACGGGGAGGAGGTTCTGTTAAGGGTACCGGCGCAGGATTAGGCGCTTCCGGCTATGGAGTTGTAGGACGGGGAAAACGGCTGGTTAAGTGTAGAGAAAAAAAGGCTCACGTAGCGCGCGTACCTGGAGGAGTTTGTATGCAGTACCATAGTGAACCCATACACCAAAGAACCTTCTGTACGACGGAAACTAAAGCAATTAGTGGATGGTTGGAATGCTGGGGTCGTGGGAATGGTGGTTTGATTTTTTTTTTGGGGTTGTTTGACGAAGATTTGGAAGTCATAATGTGGGATTTGTTTGGGGGAAATCGTGTGGTGTACGGATGTCGGTGTACGGATGTCACTAAAGTATGGGGTTTTTCCCATTTCTCTGGTTGTCAGACGAGTTCCCGAGTTGACGATGGGCCTTTCTGAAATCTCCTTCGTGGAACCCATATTCACGGCCTGCATATAACCCCATTCCCTTGGCTTTATTTACCCCTGGCTGTATTTACATTTGCTTCGACTTTGACGAGCGTGATGCACACCTGCACACAAACACAATGCAGCGCTCATAACCGGAACGAAATTAAGTGGTCGATAGTAGTGTATGTTCAGAGTTTTTGCTGGCTTCGTATGGTGGAAACCGGGCTGGTGAATGGGCCGGAGGGTATATGCAGGCTTCCATCACTATATACAGGTGTAAGCATCTATATGCAGGTGGAAATGCGTATATGCAGCGCCGCCAAAAATAGATACCACATTTCCATCCCCCCCTCCACTAGTGCATTCCCCGGTGCCATCTGCAAGCGCCAAAGGCCATAAACCTAAGCTGCACTTTCCCCAAAAACACCACTTTTGGTACTGTCTAATATCTCATTCGGCGGGCTTTTTGGTGTTTCCACGGGTGGCTGGTTGTTCCATAGAGTCAGTTCCATGCGTCGACGCGCACCGCCCGCATTTCTGCTCAGTCCATCCACGCTCTACATTGCCTCCCAAACGCGGTGTCTCATTCCCATTCCCTCCTCTCACTTCTACTCGTGCATGAATGAATGAATGGATGGATGGAAGTCGGTGTCACGTGTTAGTGTCTTCGTCTATTCGGTGTATTTTGGTGTGTATTTGTTGATTTTGTGATGTAATGTGGATCTATATATTATGTATATCAAGATATCTAGCTACAACTCACACTGCTGTACTGATAAAAGATTGTATGAATATGTAACTGGAACCAAACTATTGTACTGATAAAAGACTGTATGAGATTATTTAACTGGTCACTATTTAACTGGTCACTATTTAACTGGTCACTATTTAACTGATACTACTAACTGGTCACTATATAACTGATACTACTAACTGGTCACTATTTAACTGATACTACTAACTGGTACACTATATAACTGAAACTAATAACTCACACTACTGTACTGATAAAAGATTGTATGAATATGTAACTGATACTAATAACTGAAACCAATGACTGAAACTAATATCTGATACACTATACAGTGTTTCAAACCAAACGCAAAGTTTCACACCAACTTTCATTGGAGCATTGTCGAAATGGATCATCGTATCAAAATTCTCATATCTCGGGAGTTGTCAAATTCAACCCTGCTTTTCACTTCGCAATTAGTATAACACACTCACAAACACCTTGTAACATAGTTACATTAATCAATTGATACGTAACGCCTATACCGCAAGCTTTATTATTCATACTTTTATTTTTGTCTAATGAATCAATGTTCACATCTAAATCCATAAAACACAGCCATAATTCTATAACACAGCCATAACTCTATAACACAGCCATAACTCTATACCACAACAGTATAAACACAGATATATACCCACACATATCTTCTATATTTGTAGTGCCAATACATATACACGATTTGCTTGTCATGTTTTTATTTTCTTAATAGAAAACATTCTCACAAGATTCCATTTTTATTTGAAATATTTAACAGCTCTTTTTAAAGCTATTTATATCCTATGTTTCCCTCACAAGTTTGTCTACATCTCTTTCCTTTATGTTTATTAACCCCTTTTCAAATTGTGTATGAATACTGTGAATTTTTGAGATTCGTTTACTATTAATCTTCGATGTTCTACTGAAACCATCGACTTCGCCACTCCTTTACAATACACCTTTTCTTTTATTTCGTTTATCCATACCCATGTATCTATAACCATACATTATAGGTCCGCAAACTATCATCTCTGATATTTTGTTATTTAACTATCATCTCTGATATTTTGTTATTTAACTACCCTCTCTGATATTTTATTATTTAACTACCCTCTATTGTATCATCTAATGATCCTAAATCTGTATTACAACAACTCTTTTTCTGAAATCTTAAATCTGGGCATTACCTCATATGCACTCATTTGGGAGTCTTGCAGTACCAATCAAGGGTCAAAACGGACGGAACTGATCTGGAAGGGGTACGAAACGTTTTGAATTATTGGGATGTTGAATTTTGCTAGTGTGGCTTGAATTGGTTTGCCCCACTGGTTTGAACCATTTTGAAAAACACTTATTAGATGTATTATTGTATGTATTATATATACTGTAGTCTGTTTTATGGTCTGTTTTATGCGGAGTAGTAGTAAGTAGTAGTAGTAAGTAGTAGTAGTAAGTAGTAGTAGTAGTAATAAGTAGTAGTAGTAAGTAGTAAGTAGTAGTAGTAAGTAGTAGTAGTAAGTAGTCAGCTGTAGTAGTAACTAGTAATTAGTAATAAGTAGTAAGTAGTAGTAGTAAGTAATAGTAAGTAAAAGTAATAAGTAGTAATAGTAGTAGTAACTTGTAAGTAGTTACTAGTAAGTAGTAATAGTCTGTTTTATGGTCTGTTTTATGGTCTTTTTTATGGTCTGTTTTATGGTCTTTTTTATGGTCTGTATTATAGCATGTGAAATTATATGTATTTATAGTCAGTTTTTTAGTCCGTATTATAGCATGTGAAATTATATGTATTTATAGTCAGTTTTTTAGTCTGTATTACTATATGTATATATGTACAGTGGTTTTCAAACCTGTTCAAACCAGCTGGCCAAAATGATTCAAAGCATAATTCAAAAAATTACGGTTTTTAATATTTAATAGACTTCACATAAACAGTTTATTCCGAATCTTTGATTGTTAGCAATTATTAAGTCATCAGTATGAAACTTTTTGAATTATTGGTTTGTTCAATTGTGCTAATGTAGTTTGAAACATTCTGAAAAGCTCCTCCGAAGTAATAATTCTCCAAGCAGCACCAGCCTCTCAAAGCCTGAAGCCTTCTCATCCTCAGCAATAGCCTTGGTGTTAGTGTTTTCTGTCCAGGTTCCTGTCAATAAAAGAAGAATATTTACTATTAGTTGATCATCCAGCAGAAAATGGTCCAACACTACTCAGATCTACTATTCCAAAAATTAAAAATCCAATAACTTCTACCTTGAATCAGGTATAAATACTATGATTTATCATGGTGTTTTACAACACTATACACAATAAACTATACTACCATAATCAGCGTGTATGAATTCCTGTATCATTGCTAGTAATAATCCATAATTATGATCTGTTATAGTTATACGTGGTCCAAAGATATTACTGATAAAATTATAGGACGTTGTTAGATCCACTCTAAGTAGTGCTTTACCTATTGCGGTATTATGAAGCTTCTCTGTCTGACACTAACAATGGACATTGCAAGGCCTTCTAACCAGCCATCTACCAAAATCATTTTATGAGGTACCCGGATGGTCCAAGGTGAGTCCGAAGAATGTTCGCCAAGGATTTGTACTGTACACACCCTTTTTCTTGAACTTGAAGCTGTATTTCCTTGTAGGGGCGGTTTTAATATGATATTATTACTGCATGTTAGCTTCGTTAGTATATTTACATTACTATATTTGTTGATGGTTTTTCAAAAATCAAACTAGTGTATCAGACTGGTAGTATAGTAGTAGTGGATCAAATCAGGGTAGTAAATCAAAGCATTCAATTAGGCTAGTGTATTAGATGTATTATATGTATTATATGTATTATATGTATTATATGTATTATATGTATTATATGTATTATATGTATTATATGTATTATATGTATTATATGTATGTACTATAGTCTGCTTTATAGTCTGTTTTATTGTATGTATTATAGGTACTATAGTCTGTTTTATTGTATGTACTATAGCATGTGATTACAATATGTGATTACAATATGTGATTATAATATATACCATAGTCTGTTTTATGGTCTGTTTTATGGTCTGCTCTATAACTTGTTTTATAGTGTTATGCTCGTTTAGACGGCCGGTTATCGCTAGTACCAATACAAATGGCCAGTATGGCGCAAAAAAGGGCATCAGTACAGTGTAATTGGAGCACATCAAGCCATAGGTCTTTTTAAGGGTCTTCAAGACCTGCACCGGAGCTTGACCGATGGATGCAAGAGAAACTGGTGCCCGTAGGTGAAGATCTGCTGAATAAGAAGGTCAACGTTCTGAGGCACCGAACAGAACCATTGCTCTCGTGCCTTATCATTCTGGTCTCCTTTTTCCTCCTCATCTCCTTCATCTTCATCGTCTGAGGCATGGGGTTTGCCGAAAGGAATGCCTGGGTTCTTGAAGTACTCTTTTTTCGGTTTCTAGATAAACAGGTCGACCTTCGTATTGGAGTCTTCAATCATGTCAAGCATTTCGACCTTCCCAAGCTTGGCCTGGACGCCTCGTACCCGGTCTCCACGGGCTTCTTGTGCTGGCCCAAGTAGATCAGATAATCAATCAAGTTGTTGCTTATGTTGAGCTTGGAAAAGGTATATTAGTTTATTCCTCAGACAGGACTGTAGGCCAAAACACCCTCCACGTAGTAGTAGAGAATTGTGTAATCACCTCCAATACCCATAATCCAAGGTACGCAAAATAAAATTCAGACTTCAGGAGACCATCCCAAGGTACGCAAATTAAAATTCAGACTTCAGGAGACAATCCCAAGGTATGCAAAATTAAAGTCAGACTTCAGGAGACAATCCCAAGGTACTCAAAATCAAAGTCAGATTTCAGGAGAAACGTGGCACAAAAAACCCTTTATCAGAACAAAAGTGATGATTGTAAAACATTTGAGCCGCCGTTTGCAATGACCATTTCGGAATCATACGGTACAAGCTTCATATCACCTCGAGATGTAGTGCCCTGGCCAGTGGGTCGAAGTATAAATATACCACTGCATCGAATTAAACTGAAGTCTAGTTTTAAAAGTCTTCAAACCAGCGCGCCAGAATGTTTCAAACCACATTAGAAAAACTAGCCAATAATTTAAAAAGTCATTATTTTTAATATTTAATAGACACTTGACAAAAACAGGTTATTTTGAAATTTTGAACTTAGCAATTTTTAAGTCATACGTATGAACCTTTTTGAATTATTGGTTGTATAATTTGCTGTCAACGAGTACCTAGCATGTAGGGCGGAAAGGTACTTCGTGGATATGGACTTCGTGGATATGAACTTCGTGGAGTAATTTTCATGTTTTTAAATACGTCTGAAACCCAAATTTATATGTATCCATGGGTCCTCAGAGAGAGGAGCATCACTATGCTTTGGTACCAGAGCATTAGCGGACTTTCAATTGCATCAGACCCTAATGGACCGTCGACACTGATCGACCCTAATCCACCCAATTTTATGAGTTTACAGTTTCTTCAAAAAAGGCACGTTAAGCTCTTTATTCCCCAAATAATCAAGGCAGAGTTGGAGGGAACGAAAAGCTTGTCTTATGGACCTGCATACCGTGATGAATACCTCCGGGTCAATGTGGATACACTTTTACCATTGGTCAAACGCTTGGCCGTTTATGGTTACTCTCGTCTTGCCCTCTCTGGTATGGTCACTTCTGTCTTGACCCTTTGTGGAAGCGTTCAGCTTGATGTGATGACCTGGGGTCGTCACGTGGAACATCGTCTTCACCAAACCTCAAACAACGATTCCATTTAGGATTTTGAGAGTTTTAGGGGAGAATAACCTTCGAGGGAGTGTTGAGAATGAGAAATGACCGATCATTCTAGAAACGAAAGGTGCTACCAACCACTCCAAGACCGTAGAATTCAAGAACGGCACATTCGTCAATGGCCAGCTTCTGTCGTACTTGCTGATGTATCTCTAAAGAATATCAAGCTTACACTACTACACAGTCTATCACTACTACACGATCTATAAATACTACACAATCTATCACTACTACACGATCTATAAAAACTACACAATCTATCACTGCTACACTTGATAAATACACAACTACAAAATCTATACATACTACACTTGATAATAATACACTACTACAAAATCTATCACTACTACAAAAACTACTTGAGGAATCAGTTTACGCAGGTGTACTGCATGTTCATGTGACTGTATACAGATGAAACAATAAAGAGTATTGTTGAAGAAAGGCTAAGGGTCTCTGAGTGCTCGTCTAATATCTAGGCATTGTATTCTCCAAGACAATGTTGGTAAGAGACTGAAGAGCGAGAAAAGCTGGAGTGTATAAGAATGGACGAGAATATTCTTATAAGAGATGATCGAAACAGCTATGTTAAGATACAAGCATCTCCTAGTATAACATTAGATACAGATAAGAATAGAAGTCGTTTAGGATGATAGTTGGAGTCCCACACTCACGTGACGTATTGAAAGTAACGTGATAACTGTTCCACATAACGGGAGTGTATATTACAACTCTCAACACTACTATTCTATGACATATTCATTCCTCTACACTACCCTACTCTATGACATATTCATTCCTCTACACTACTGTTAGGTCCACTAGAGGGCTGTAATTTTGCATTAAAAGAAACCTCGCCGTTAATCCAAAGAGTATGCTTTTTATCACGTGGTCACATACCCTTTGACAGTATCGGTTGGTGCGGGGCGCAGGAACAACCACCAGAAATGCTAAAGTGTAAGGTAGAAGCTTGATTTCCTCAAAGTAAGCAATTCATCTCAACACTGATGTACTGATCGGATTGAAGAGAATGCAGAATTTCTCTTTGGAAAGTAGAGTGGCTACCATTAACTTGGTGCTTAAATTTGTGCCTTAAATTTGTGCCTTAAATTTGTGCCTTAAATCGGTGAATCTTCATAAAGATAAGCTCCACCATAAGAAGTTGGAGAAGGTTTAGCTTCAGTGAAAGACTGAAGGTATCCCAGTGTTGATCAATCCGACTATTGTCTGTGATACTAAGCTGTCCTCTACTCCAGACCCACCAGAAAAAGCTCCTGTGTAAGTCATCTTCTGTATGGACATTTACAGGTGGACTTAAGTTCCTATAGTAGAGGTGGATAGGGTAGGTGGAGTGGCTCTAGTGGAGGGTGGCTCTATAATGGTAGTGGTCAATACAATAGAGGTGTAGATATGGATATGCAATAATGGGTAGAGCATAGTATAATTGTAGTTGTAGCGATCACTATATATATGTACAATAGAGTATAGTTGTGTTATAGGGAAGGCTAGGGTGGCTATACGAAGGCTAGGGTGGCTATAGCGAAGAATAGGGTGGCTATAGAACAGGGTAGTTATAGGATATGAGCCACAGTCATTCTATTTTACTCACAGTGTACGATAGCTATGGAAGACTAGACTATAGGTGGAAGATTATAGACTAGCAAATTCAGGAATCCGAGGTAAAAAACCTATGGAATGGGAAAGTCTCAACTCGAGAAAGCTTAGTACAGACTTATGTCTAAAGCCATGGACTCTAAGTCTGACTCCAAATTCATTGGACAAAACTTTATCGGCTCAGGAACCACGCTTCATCCCAAAAATACACTTCTCCTAAGCCTACTATACTACTGGACTACTCACGAAAGACTATAGATTTGGACCTATTGAGCCCCAGAACTACTAATGGCAGGTTTTACAGATGTATAGATGAAACTAATGGCAGGTTTTACAAATGTATAGATCCTGCATAACCACTCCGTCAATTTAAAAGGCTCTGAAACTTGAGCTGGAAACACTATGGTACGCTTACTACATCGGCATGCTCAGAACGAAAGTCTGTGATGTTGTAGAAACGCCCTAAGTTTCGAGATCACGTGTCAGTGATTTTAGTTTTCACTCTGTGGTACAATACGTCTGGCCTGATATTCTAGGGTCGACCAGAACACTGTATACTACTAATTACCTTATCATTGTACACTAAGATCTATTTAAAGTCCAAGTCTGGTAATGCTTCTACACCAGTCTACCGATGTAGTCAATAGCATGAGTCAAATACACTATTTACTATGTACTCACTCTAGACCATACCACAAGACCATACCACAAGACCATACTACCAGACCATACCACAAGACCATACTACCAGACCATACTACAAGACTACAAGACTACAAGACTATAAGTCTAGGAGTATGTAGGTTATGAGTACGGCACACATAGAGCAAAAATGTATACCCAGTAGTACATAAATGTTACATACTGACTAGAGGCATACTGACAATCATAGTGACTGTATACACTCGTCAGCTCTCCTCTGGTAGTATGCTATAGTATAGTACTACTCCTGCTGGTCTGATATTATCTAATACTGTAGTACCAGCATCAGTATCAATACCAGTATCAATACCAGTATCAATACCAGCATCAGTACCAGCATCAGTACCAGCATCAGTACCAGCATCAGTACCAGCATCAGCATCAGTACCAGTACCAGTATCAATACCAGTATCAATATCAGCATCAATACCAGTATCAGTACCATAGAGTCTCCGTGCCACGACTCTCACATGAGATATCATAGTACGTACATCCTGGAGCTAATTTGTCGTACCATAGTCATAGTCATAGGAACCAGAGCGGCTTATATTACCGAGGAACGTGGCATCGAAAAACACTACCTGAACAATGGTGATGGTAGCTCTAGAATATCTTCAATACTCTGTCATTCCAGAAACAAGCATCTGTTTGTATCAGTAGAGCTGTATCAGTAGAGCTGTATCAGTAGGTCAGTACTGAGTCCAAGGTCTGTAGAATTGTGGTGCAGAATTGTGGTGCAGAATTGTAGGTCTCTAGGACTGTAGAAACCTGGTAATCATTGCACTCATAATCTGTATTAACCCTGAGGAGCAGCCCATTCCCAGACCATTCCCTTCTCTATGACCCTCTATTTATATGACTCCAGAAAAATGGTGATGATGAATATTAGAGGGTCATCATAGTACTTGGTACGTCGATGACGGATGGCCATGACACGGCGTTTGCAATGGTCATTGTTGGGATTGGACGCCGAAGGCTTCATAATACCTCTAACGGTAGTTGCCTACCTATAGTATTCTTCCAATTACTCTATGCTTTCCTGTAACATGCTGAGGGTATCGTCCAAGTCCTTGTTTATCTTCTTCTTGAATGCCTTAGACTTGGACTTGTGACGAGATAAGGGCGCTTCTGCCTGAACATCCTCCGAAGTCTCCTGGATCACCTCCTCGGGGGATTCTTCTGTCTCCTTGGGCTTGGGTGCCTTGTTTTTTTTCTTGTTCTTTTTTGCGGGCGACTGGTTTTCACTCAACTTCTTGACCATATCACTGACCTTCCCTTCAGAAGCCTTGGGTGCTTGCTGTTCTGGTTCCGCTTCGCATTTCTGTTCCTTTTCCAGCTTCACAGAAACCATATCTTGTTCCTTTTCCAAATCATTTTCCACAGGCTCCTTATCGAGAGTCTGCTTTTCGACTTCACTCACAGGTTCAGGTACAATTTCCTGAATGTTTTCTTTGAGTTTGGCTGACTCATTGACTGGCTGGGGGGCTTGAACCTCCAACAGTTGTACTCTCTGCGGTAATTCAACATCGGTTTCAAGCTCCTGGGGCTTTTTTCTTGCCAATGGTTCTTTTGTCTGTGGCTCCACATTTGGTTTTGACTCTTCTTTCTTCTCTTCGTTCTCCTCGGTCTGTGTTTTTCCAAACAACCCTGTGGGCTCCTGCTTGGATTCACTCTTGGGTTCTCCCTGGACCTCCTCCAAATCCGTGCTGGTATAAGCCACGTTATCAATGACAAACCGCTTGAACACATCGCTCTTGATATCGTCAAAATTCAAGCTCTCGATATCCTCAAGAGTATCCCAGAACCCAACACCAGCCCAGAAGATCTTGGCTCGGAGCACCAAGAGCATGAGGTAGAGCTTGATGAGAATAGGCTCGTCCTCCATCTTGGACACTGGGCCCTGTAACAACTCCGTAGATGTCCGTTTGAACTGGAAACTGTTAGCTGGAACCGCATTTTCAAACACCAGGTTGGGCTGCAACTTGTAGATGTTAGAGTGGATGGACCTCAACTTGGCAAAGAAGTCACAAATGGCCCGTAACTTCACCAAACAGTAGTTGCACAAGGGGTAGTTGCCTACCACCTCGTGTTTCTCGCCCGCTATGCTGATGGTTTCACTGCCACTGTTTTTATACAGATCAGCCGCTGGGCCATAAAGTTTGAGCGAATAAAGACGCGCATGTTCCAATAAATCGTCCTTTGCTTCACCACAAATGCCACACGGTTCTCGTAAAGCCACGGGCACAGCGTTTCCGGATTTGGCTCCCTTATACGAAAGCTTGAATGTCTCGTTAACTCCCGCCACCGGTTCAATCACGGCTTTCCCTTCAACTATAAGCGACCAGAACGACTTTCCCTTGGTCCAGCGATTCATGAATGTGGCTCCAGACAACGAGGGAGGTGCACACCCCAAGCTGGGCTCGATCTCCGTGGACCAGATCTTTTTGAAGTACTTCAACGCCTTAAGAGATGCCAAATCAAATGCAAACTCCTTGCGGATGATCAGGTACACGAACGCCTTGAAATCCTGCTGGTACTGCGGAAGATCCAAACGAATGGACCTCGTACGGGGACCATAAATAAGCTGGTTCAACACGAACCCCACTTCGTCATCTAGGAAGTCGTCGTGGGCCACGCTATCATCAGCAGCATCACCACCAAAAGCCCTGGTACGAGCCGGATCATCTTCATCCGAGAAGCGCTCGGAATTGGTGAATGTCTTGGGGGTGTTTGCACGAGACAGCCCTGCGTTACGGGTCTGCTCCTCCATCTTGATGAACAACTCCTTCAAGTCCCTCAACTCGTCCTGTAAATTGCCAATGATAGAGTCCTTTTCGCTGAGCTCCTCGAACAACTTGCGGTTCTTCAACTTGAAGTTGTATGCCTCTCGACTGGCATTAGACACCATTTCATTGGCCTCACTGAAGAGCGACGCCGTCAAGTCCTCCACCTCGCCCTCCAACTGCTTATTTTTCTCTTCTGCTACATTTTTCTCCTCCTGGAGTTGCTGGTGCTCCTTCTGGAGCTGTTCATACTGCTGTACGAGACTTTGGTTTTGGTGCCGTAAATCCTCATACTTCTGCACCACCCAAGCGTTCTCCTCGGCCTTGTTTTTCAACGCAGCATTTTCTTTGCGTACCTGCAAAAGCGCCTCCTCAAACTCCAGCAGTCTGGCCACCTCCGTCACGAGTTTGGTCGACAATGTGGTCACCTGCTCCGATAACCTCTGATCGAAATCCTCTTCCGACATTAGATTTTGGTTTTGTGTTGTGGATTTGAGGGGGGGGAGGCGTGTAAAATTGTGGCTGTAAAAATTGATGGGGGAACAGCGTGTATTTATACCTGTGCCACGGCTGGTTTTGTTGGTGTTTCAAGTATGTTTGAGAACAGAAAAGGGGTCTCGAATAATGAGAGCAAAGTGGGTGTTTCAGAACAAACGCAGGGGTAGCTCAGATCAATGTACGTTTCGGAGCACGCGACAAAAGGGGCTATTTATGTTGGAAAGGGTTGCTATGCGTTCTGCTGGAATTGATCTGCTGGAGAAGTATGGTGTTTCAGTTTGGCTCGCCATACTGCGAATCGCACGTGCACTTGCACGTGATCCATATTTTTCTGAAACACCCATGAAACCAAGCATACCATATGTTTAAATAATCAGACGCCTGACACGGTTATGAAGCAAGTTTCAAACCTCTCAAACAACCTGAAACATCTTTGAAACAACTCCAAAACAACTCTGAAACAACTCTGAAACAACTCCAAAACAACTTTGAAACATCTAATCATGTTTATTCACTAACATAATCACTATCATCATTGTATGCACTCCAGTCCGGTTCTGGTGGCTGCACTCGATGTAGTTCCAACTCTTGGTCGGTCATTTTTAGGTACTTCTTGGCGTAAAACTCCATAAAATCGTCCATATCAACGTCTCCTGCATCTGGTCCCGCACCCGTACCTCCCATATCTTCCATGGCGTTCATTTCTTCATCAAGTACTTTTCCGACTTTCTGTAGTATTGATTCGATAGCACCAACACTTTTCTCCTCCTCATCTTCCTCCTCCTCCTCTTTTGTGGTAGCAAGAGTAAAAGATACTGGTTTACTCCAGTCCTGCACACAAGCACGGCTCTCTCCACCCACGTTTTGTGCCTTTTGCTGGCTCTTAGTCCATCCACATATTCGGAGTTGCTCCATAAGGTACGCACTCAGAAACACGTTTTCTGGGACTTCGCCACGTTTGATATCTGCTCCGTACTGCGCCACAATGTTGCTTTTTATGCATAAAGATGCATATTCACTAACCTTCAAGTTGCCGGGCACATTAGCAGGGCATGTGGGAGTATTTGGCATGGCCACAGTATACTCACATTCGTTTTTGGGATCGATATCTGCAGCTATGACGGAGAAATCAATGTGGGATAAGTCCAAGTCACGTGACCAAACGAGGAGGTACGGGTGTTCACTCAACATTTGCCCATAACACTTTGGAAGAAGCACCCTTTGAACATCCAGCACGTGATTTAGAAAATGCGCATCTGCTTCAGGTCCTCTAAAGAGAGTCAATATGTCAGCCGTAGTTTCGGGAGCCGATTGGACGTGTCCTGCATATAACGCATGGGCCGCCAGTTCCATCGATATCTCTTCAACAAGCTCCCCATGTGGGTTGTCCTGCAGGTAGCCCAAATTGACTATAAACGCTTCCCCCTTACGTATGAACATGCGGTTGGCTGCAAGTTCGCTGTCCATGTACTGAGGTACATTGAAGTCGCGTCGGAGTGCATCATGCTCGAGGGTGTCCCAAACGTGCATCCATGCAGTAACACGCTGAGACCAATTCCACACCAAGTACGTAAAGTAGGTTTGCTGTATGTTTGAGTAGTAGTGCATCTCCACTGCTAGTATGGATGCATATGCAAGGGTATGTAGTTGGTGCGTTAAGTGTATGCGCTGCGGGCTGTACATGTTGATTTGCGCTATGGACTGCGTTATAAGTGGGGCATCAGCGGGGTTGTCGAGGAGGAGAAGTGCAAAACATCGGGGTTTGTACTGCACAAGCGAAAGGTCGTGGCGTACCTCTAGGAGCTTGGAAATAGGGATCATGGAGCTGCGTCAATGTGCGCTTTAAGAAGGGTGGTTTGAGATGGGATCGCACGGGCTGCGTGGAAAGTATGGGGTTTGAGATGACTTGTTGCACAGGTGCGTGGAGAGTGACATTATATGCAGGTGTAAACTAACTTTAAACTTAACTACAACAAGTAAACGAAGGCGTTTAATCTTACGTGAAGTGAATGATTCGCTCTTGAATTCTAGCAGCAGAAAGGTGTCTGGATGGTTTCAGTGCTGGCAGTTTTTGTCTTGTGTATTGTGGTGTACGGGTGTGGCATATATAACTGATCTGTATTCTTCAAATTCAGGTGAAGCATGTTGACGTACCTGCATTGGCAATTCTCCTCAACTAGAAATAAGTAAAGAAATGAAGTATGTGTAGATTGGTGTAGTGTGATGTAGGGGTTCTGCTATATTATGTATATGCAGGATCCACTATATCAACTAATACTAAATCAATTGCTGCAATCCACTTAAAACATGGCCAAGTTTTTTCATGGTTTTTAGCAAATAGCTAAATGTTCCCTAATGTAAGTATGATTTCAGGCAGATACTCCTGGGTAGTTTGAATAGCCCCGTCGTCAACTAAACCAAGAAATGCAACAGTTTTCAAGACTTAATGGAGCAGTGAATCAGTTAATCTGATAGATATTGTTGCATGTTAAACCAGTCACGTGTCCCTAAAGGAATAGTGGGTTTTCGCTCCAGCAACTTCTTGAAATATGCCAGTGTAGTTGTTAAACATTCCCTAAGCTTCCAACTGACTAGGGGCCTTTTAAAGTGAAACCCCATTCATTCCTCTGAAGCGTTCCTTAGTTGAGATAGCCATACCCCTTGTAATATCAATGATGATGACATGATCTTGGTTGAAACGACCACACCCCTTGTAATATTAATTAGGATGTAATGATCCTGGTTGACAGGGACACCTAAGGTAGGCAACTCAAAGGCCATAGCTAATTCCTAGCATCAGTAGAATTGGGACATCTGCTCATCAGTCACTGTAGACTGTTAATCCTGAGTGTTTCGTCGCTCAATTGCACTTTAACATGCAATCAAATACCTCTTCCCGGGGGCTCACCCATCGTGCAAAGAAGCATTTTCATCGTAGATAATAGGCCTAGGACTTTGATCCGTCCCAAACCAATCAGCTTTTTGAAAAAGGACACACTCTTCTCTTGACCATGGTATTATCTGCTGCAGCAAAGGACTTGGGATAGGCCATATCTATCCATTGTTACCAACCAACACCAATTTTCTGTGTAAAGGCTTTTTCTTTGGTGTAGGAGGCGTCAAGGAACTGAAAAGCTTTGGCTCAACACCATCGACGAGAAGGGAAATGGACTAGACCTTGCCATCAAGACTATCAAACTGTTGCACATCATAATGGTAGTAGCTTGGAAGCTTGCGCAACTGCCCAAGAATATCGTTGACAGTTCCCAGTGACACTTGGCTAATGAATCTGGTAGGGTGACCGTACTCTTTGGTGAACACGTGACCAAGTACCTCTTCTGGTGTACAGTGTCCTGCTACTCCAACGAGACTGTGTGTAATTCGTTAGAGCTGAAGTCGTATACATTCTGTATTGAGCTCTGAGCTCTGGTCTCAGAGGATCCAGTGTCTAGAGTTCCCAGTATAGTCTTCTGAGTCTTCGTACCCTAGTTGGTGGTAAGGAGCGGGGGAAGGTTGACAGAAAAAGATTCTAGAACATCAGTCAACGCCTCCCTGAATCTGAAACAAGTCCTTAACTTCTGTGCCAAGTGAAAGTTCTCTTCAGAGGGTGCCATTTGGATGTAGAGCATTATTTCTTTTACCAGGTGCTCATATTGCGTGGTAAACAAACATTTGGAAGTATGTCTGGTCTGAATGTCCTGTAATAGTCTGTATTTGAGGTCGTCACAACGGGAACACAATAAACATTTGTGTCTTCCCTTAATGCCACCGCATGTAGTCGTGGTCATAATGTTCAGGTAAGGCTGGACCCATTACTAGACATTCTCCAGATAAGAAGCCAATGCTATGAGTAATTCCGAAATCTGAGTGTTTATCTCTCCCGAAGTACTCACCACTGTTTTATATTACCCCTGAGCCAAATTTGTAACGACTTCTAGACTTTTTTATGGGGACCATCTTCGGAACGAGGAGCTGGACTATTCGAAAGACTAATAATGGGGGAAGAACATTTCAATATCCAAAATTGCATTATTGTAATTGATATCCCTATTGATGTCCCTGTTATTTTCCATATTAATCTCCCTATTAATTTCCCCTAGAACGTCCGAGTGTTTCAAAAAATGCTTCACAAATCATGGGGGCGGCCTTTATTTATACCCTTGGGGGACTTTCACATGCAATTCCAAAACTTACAGCCAGGTTTTGATATGCACTCATTTGTTTCATGCGTGCATCGTAAAGTGGGGACAGTTTCAGGAAAGCCCATATCCAGATCCTGCGTTTGTGTGCATTTGCCCCCCTGCTCAGGTGCGTTTTGCAGCCTCCGATTTGAATATAAATAGAGGCCTCCCCGCGCACTATTTTTGGAGACCTCATTATGGCTCAATTCTGACATAGCCAGTCAGACCTTTGGTCGGTCATCTGTCCGCTATCTGTCTATTTGTTTGCTTGTCTGTCTGTTTGCTTGTCTGTCTGTTTGCTTGTCTGTCTGTCTGTCTGTTTGTCTGTCTGTTTGCTTCTCTGTCTGTTTGTCTGTTTGTCTGTTTGTCTGTAAATTTAGTTGTGATACTATAGACTACTGACAGACTACAAACTGTATAGAATACAGACTGGGAGATAGATGACGCCGAAGTTATGGAAGGTGTACTGGCAAGAGTACTGATCGCAGACTGGAGTGCAGACTGCAGACTGTGTCAGATTACGATGCTGGTTCCTATTCATGTCGGGAATATGCCTACAAACACTGAAACAACATTGCTAGATACGACACTGAGTTACTGAACATTGCTAGATATGAGGAAGTGTTTTCTAGAAGGCTTACTCTTGCAGGGGTATTTATAGAGGTGAACCCAATGGGATTTGTGCTACATTATTCTAACTGCTCTAGATTGGTGCGAGAGTTCATAACCTAGCAGTCGCATAAGCCGTTTAATGGTTCGCACACGACTTTTTGACGAGTGGCCTAGACTGATTCCAAAACCTTGGAGCATGCCATAAATTATGATTAAACGGTCGTTGATGACTCGTCGCTATCGTGAAGCTATTCTTGACCCGCATAACAGTTTTCTATGCATTTCTATTAATCTATAAACCCATCCTAATTCGATCTGAATCCAATCTCGAAGAAGTTACCAAATATGGTGGTGTTGTATTTTGGCGTGAAAGTCACATTGCTGGCCTTGATTTCAGCCATGATCTTGGCCTCCTTTTCGGCGGCCGTAAGTTTCAGGGTAGACACGGGAAGCATGGTGTATGGAGGTGGGATGTGGGAATGGCTGTGAAAATTGTGTGGGCGCCAGCGGTCTTTTATAGTGCATGGCGATTTTCCGGCCTCGGCGCATCGGAGGTGCCTCGCGCGATGCTTGGAGATGCTACACTTGGCGGGGGTAGGGCGAGCAAGGCTGAAACCGGCTTGTAACTTGGCTCCTGTGAAAGGGGCTACCTTGCTGGAAGTTGCCAGAGACATTCCCGGGATACGCATGAAACACACGTGAAACACGTCTTGACTCTAAAACACCATGAAACTTTTGCCGTGTTGTCGTGTACCAAACTTTAATGGCGTTCACTTTCCGCCTCGCATCTCCGAGGGCGGGACACCGGAAAATTTGTCTCCTGGCTGCAGGCATGCAGACTTCTGCTCGGTCTAGCGCACCTTATATGCCGGATTCCATCAAAATGACTCATCCATAAAAATTTGCACTTTTTTTCCGATTGTTTCTTTGAGAAGGCTGGGAAGGTTTGGGAGAACTATCATGCCGATTTATTGTTAAACTTGTTGTCCTGCAGACAAGCACGAGGATGCACACTAAGGGTGTTTTTTTTCTTCTAGCAACAATGCTCAAGGCGGGATTATATGCAGGAAATATTATTTCTGAAGTTGCCGTTTCGGACATGAGTTCTTTGCAGAACAAACGGATTTCAGGAAGCACGGACTTAAGCCGGATTTTTCAGAAGCCTGTGAAGCGGATTTTAAACATGCATCGAACTCTCAATGCATCGGTTTTGGCTATACAGGATAGAAGTTGGAACCGAGGTACACGGGAGCTGTGCTTCGGAGTTCGCCGTTCTGCATCAAGAAAAATGGCTAAATTGACTAAAAGTATCCCATTTGTGTCGGGATTTTAAAATCAAAGGACCCCCTTTTTTTTTTTTCTCAATTAAGGTTTCTTGCATCGGGGTGAATTCCGTTGAGGTGGCCCGATGTACGTGTTAAGTCCGCGGTTCTTGGAGGTCATAAGGACTTAACCCCAAAATAAATTTTCAGTTTTGAATCATTCAAAAAGGATGGAGGTTAAATTGGCGCAGGAAGTAAAGGGGATGTGTTGTTATATGCAGGCCCACGAGTCAAAGGTACCAAACTCCATAGGTCTTCGTTTAGCCGTAGGAGAGCAAGGCCCTTCGCACCAAAAGGTCCTAGGATGATTTTCCTGATCCAAATTTAGGAACGGAGTTCTTAATATTTCATGGTTTCGAAGACGCTTAATTGAGAAAAGAAACGAGGAGAAACGAGGAGGGAAGATTTGAAGAGTCAGGGTTTCGGAGATTTGATAAGTGAAACTTAAGGAACGGAGAATAAAGAATGGAAAGAAAAAAAAAAATGGGGTTTTTGGTGGGCAGGGATTTCTTTTATGGACATTTGCTTTTGTGTTCACCCCGCCCTGTTTATTTGCAGCCACCAGCCATGCAGGAGTGGCGAGAAGGGAAGTATTTAAGAAAGAGCATCCCCTCTGAAACCTAATCATTGCTAGGAAAAAAGGACACGGTTGAATAGTTGCAATACTAAAATTACAGTTGTTCTATCGATGCATCGTTTTCAGGGGGTTGTGTTATCACGACTTATCACTATGACTTATTACCATGACTTACGACCATGAATTATTACCATGACTTTTTACAGCAACTGACTTCCTGATGTGCTGACTTAATCATTTACTGACTTAGTGACTTCTGTACTCGGAGACTTGAATGAGTGATGAGTGGTGGTGATTATTGGATTAATGTACTTGTGGATCAAATGGTGGCTACAACAGATGATATCATTTTCAGTCCACTTATTATTAACAGTATAGAATATTCAGTATGGAATTGGTTTTCGACTACTATTAATTCATTATATGTTTCATAAAATTCCATTATTATTCCATTATAATTACATGTTAAATCTAATTGTGGCACTGATCATCGATCAGTAAGCTTGTGATCCATAGATTCAATGGTTCAGGTTCAAGAGACGCAATGGAAGTTTAATACAGAAATTTTATTAGTGCCCAACAGTCAAGGTCGTACGATCCATTGGTGTTGGCGAGTGTTTCCTGTGCCTGTTCTGGATTTTTCCGGTATTATTCCGGTGACTTTCTGGCTGTGGCTGTGTCTCTGGCTCTGGTTTGGTTGTGGCTCTGGCTAGTCTTACTAACTTGGTAACTGCCTGACCTAGTTCGGCCACGTGAAGATTTAGTCTACACGGCCTTCAATGTCCCAATAGAGACGCCATCCTTTGCTCATATAGAAAATTGGTTCTTCACTGATTTTCCTGTTCACTGGATGGTTGCTCTCTGGTGAACTTCGGGAATTACATATGGGGATGAGAACAGAGTCTAAGCTTATTGGTGTGGTGAACATTTGAAGACTCAGAAAGACACAAAGCGTCTTCTTATGGACAATCATGTTGGCTGAAAGAATGGGTATGGGTAAAGAGAAGGATAACCAGTGGATATGAATAGAAGATGGAGAAAACTTGGTTAAGTGAAGGGTACTTGAGTGTTTTTTTGGCTGTCTAAATCTCAATATGCCTCCTATGAGGTCCATTTTTTATGCTTGTTCCCTCCTATGAGGTCCCTTTTTTGCTTGTTCATTGATACGATTGTTTGGGGTTTTGGTAAGATTTTCGAATGAATAATAAGGTTTGTCATTTTGAATATTTATCAAAAAATTAATATGTACCAGACCCAATATTTAATTTTAGGGGGGTATATTTTTGGTATTGGCTTGATTTCGCACCATTGCGGAGATTTTACATCAAAGTGCGAACCTGCAATTTGCACCCAAACCGCTCCCAACATCACTCAATTATACCAAAAACCACCACCAAAGTCTTCCAATTCCTTCCAATTCCCACCAATTTCGTCCAATTCCTTCGTTTTCTAGATGATCCAGGGGTGTACGGGTTTTCTGGCCCCTACCTCAAATATGGTAATCAGAACTAAAACTATACTTGGGTATATGGTGTGTTGGTACATTACCTGTGAGAGCCAATAAAAAGCTCAAATTTGCCCCTATTTACTCACTTCTACTCCACAATGTCATACCACAGTCACTTATTAAAGAAAGTGATTTGAATTAAACTGTGGCTTTGGTTGAAGGGGTCCAAAACATTCCAGAAAAAAGTGCTAGAATTTTTGAAAATGGCCACTTCAATGGTCACTTCAATGGTCACTTCAATGGCCACTCTTATGGTCACTTTAGAGTCCATTCTACTGTCCATTCTATTGTCCATTCTATTGTCCATTCTAATGTCCATTCTAATGTCCATTCTACTGTCCATTCTATTGTCCATTCTACTGTCCACTCTAATGGTGAGTCCAATGGCAGTCAGCCAACGAAATATAAGTCAAAAAACCCCAGGGCTGGAACCAGAATATCGTCAAGAATAGCTTTCTTGAGAAAAAAAAGCCTCCCTCTATACCAAAGTATCTATAGCTATACTAGTACCTGACTGGGTGAGTTCCTACTATAAGTAGCCCTTCAGAAGATTCCAGAATACCGTTAGGTGGTCGTTCGGAGATCCCTTTTGTTGAAAAGCCCGTTAGAGACTTATAGCCCTTGCTAATACAGGCTCAAGTGTCAGGCCAAATGATTCCCCAGAAGTGACCTGGTCAATGGGTGTCCGGAATGAAAAAAGTCACCAGCACCAATATTAGGCACCGCAAAATGTCACCAAAACCATCACAGGCTATATTCGTGGTTAATATAGCTGGGTTCCACCAACGTTTTCCTCCTTGACACTTCCACTTTTCCACTTTTTCACTTGTGGAGTACGATTGGAAGAGATTGGAAGAGATTGGAAGAAGTTGAAAAAAATTAAAAGAGATTGGAAGAAATCGAAAGAAATTGAAAAAGATTGGAAGAGTTTGAAAGGGATTGGAAGAAGTTGAAAAAAATTGAAAAAGATTGAAAGAAATCGAAAGAAATTGAAAAAGATTGAAAGCGATTGAAAGAACACTTCACTTCTCCATGGCCTCTCGCTCGGGTTATGTCAAATCCTGTACCACTACACAGCCCAAAATCAGTCTCCAGATGGCCTGATCATTCCCACACCCCTAAGGTACTTTCTTTGTGAACCTTGAACCTGTTCCCTCTTTATACACACAAGTCAGCAAGGTGAGATTCCCTTCCGGACCAATCCAGCGTATTCTTGAAGACTACCAGGATGTCCTGTTGAAAGTTACTTGCCATTGTCCGTCCCAATGATTACAAATTTGCGTCAATCAATACCTCCTGGTGCCTCTACAATGGCTACTACAATTAATACCGCAATAGGGAGGCACTACCCATGGTGGATCTAACGTCTATATCGGTACTATGTATAGTGGACATTGATGATACTGCAATTGTATAGTTTAGGGGGAGTATCTTGGATGGGTACAGTGCCTAGTCTTGAAATCGGTCTCAAAATGGAGCAAGAAACTACCTCAATAGGAATCGTGACGAATTTCAACGCTTGTTTTCCCCAAGTATACTACATACTAAGACTAGGGGTATCCTGTCTAATGTCTAACCATGTTAACCAATGAGTCTGGTCTGAGTGAGAGATATGAATTGGAACAGAATTGGATTCTCTCCACTTGCAGTCTGGTAAGCATTCTACCATACTCAGTCCACTATAGTGTCTACTGTATTCACTATAGTGTCTAATGTATTCACTATAGTGTCTAATGTATTCACTATAGTGTCTACTGTATTCACTATAGTGTCTAATGTATTCACTATAGTGTCTACTGTATTCACTATAGTGTCTAATGTATTCACTATAGTGTCTACTGTATTCACTATAGTGTCTAATGTATTCACTATAGTGTCTACTGTATTCACTATAGTGTCTAATGTATTCACTATAGTGTCTACTGTATTCACTATAGTGTCTAATGTATTCACTATAGTGTCTACTGTATTCACTATAGTGTCTAATGTATTCACTATAGTGTCTACTGTATTCACTATAGTGTCTAATGTATTCACTATAGTGTCTACTGTATTCACTATAGTGTCTAATGTATTCACTATAGTGTCTACTGTATTCACTATAGTGTCTAATGTATTCACTATAGTGTCTACTGTATTCACTATAGTGTCTAATGTATTCACTATAGTGTCTACTGTATTCACTATAGTGTCTAATGTATTCACTATAGTGTCTACTGTATTCACTATAGTGTCTAATGTATTCACTATAGTGTCTACTGTATTCACTATAGTGTCTAATGTATTCACTATAGTGTCTACTGTATTCACTATAGTGTCTACTGCATTGTCTGTTACTGTCAGGTAGCAGTGACAAGACTTCTAGTGATTAATATTACAGTAAGGCGGACAACTAGTATGTGCTACTAGACAGTGGTTTGGACACTACTGTAACGGACTAGTATACAGAACTATCATATATTGACAGGTATCTTCATCACGCATGATATGGTGGTTGGTGGGTGGTGCTACACAGTGTACTACGCAATAGTGACCAAGACTAGAGGCCAAGATTCTCTGGTACTGACTAAGACATATTGGAAGAAAAGTCCTTTAGAAGTTTTAAGGACTGCATTCAAAGGCTACTGTTTTGGGGCTACTCTTATAAAGGGTAAAAAAAGAGTATGAAAAAGTATGGACTATAGTCAGAACGATATTGGTAAGTTGTTCTTTTTGACTTACTGTGAAGTTGAATTCCTTGGCTATACCGGGTATAAGTGTTCAGACGGTGTAGACTATATTCCAACCTTGGATCAATATGGAAGACTATATTCCAACCTTGGATCAATATGCAAGACTGTATTTATGGCCCTAGAGTTATGGCCCTAGAGGATTCGATGTGCAGACTGGGAAGTGGAGTTGTACTAATGCCAGTAGAGGCCCGTAAGAGTCAAAGAAGTGTTTTCTAGCTGTAGAATGTAGGTCTGTAAAATTTAGGTCTGTGGAATGTAGGTCTGTAAAATTTAGGTCTATGAAATTTAGGTCTGTAAAATTTAGGTCTGTAAAATTTAGGTCTATGAAATTTAGGCTGTGAAATTTAGGCTGTGAAATTTAGGTCTGTATGTAAACCTGTATGTACCAGTCTACGTTTGACCGTATGACCCGTGGAATTGGCCTCGGCAAATAATGGGCCTCGGGTCGTTCGGAACCGAGGAGTTTTGGCCCAAGGCTCAGTCGGCCAAAAGAACACGTCACCTTCTACGCTTTGGTCCCTCAGCACATGGTCCTTTTTCAGTACTGATTCGGAGTCCTATTTTTACCCTACCAAATCCATGGCTACTGAATACACTAAACTGAAATTATGGATACCCTAAGTGCACTATGTACACTCCAATACTAAATCAGAGACTTTGTAATTATCCCAATACTCAATCAAGAGTTTTATTCATTACAGTGTTTTTTCAGTTCAGTGTTTTTTCATTTCAGTGTTTTTTCATTTCAGTGTTTTTTCAATACAGTGTTTTTTCAATACAGTGTTTTTTCATTTCAGTGTTTTTTCAATACAGTGTTTTTTCAGTTCAGTGTTTTTTCAGTTCAGTGAACTGAAAGTGTTTTTTCAATACAGTGTTTTATTCACTATCCAATAGCAATTCTCCAACTACTCCATAATCCGTTCGAAGGAACTCACTTTAGTACCCTATAGAGTGAGTATATTCTATAGTCTCCGATCCTAACTAGAATGGCTCTACTCGTAGTACCATTTTTAATACGTCCTAACTGCCAATACTGGTCTCCTTTAGTCACTAGTTTATATCTACTCTCAGCCATACAGGAACACAGAAATAAATAGTGTGGTCGGGTCATATAGACTCGGGGACTATTAACTGCAATCCAAATAAGCTCTAAAGTACTATAGACTACATCATTCTTCCGAGACTAAGTATATCCTTATTGTATATCCTTACTAAATATAAATGGAACTTCCAAGAATAAGTGTGGTTCTGAATGTACTAGTCCCAAATGTATTGGCCCAAATGTATTAGTCCCAAATGTACTGGACCCAAATGTATTGGCCCAAATGTATTGGCCCAAATGTATTAGTCCCAAATGTATTAGTCCCAAATGTATTGGCCCAAATGTACTAGTCCCAAATGTATTGGACCCAAATGTACTAGACCCAAATTTACTAGTCCCAAATTTACTAGTCCCAAATGTACTAGTTCCATATGGACTGATATAGTAGACTGACTGTAAAGATTAAGAAGTAAAGAAAACTAACGGGTCACCTTTGACTCGTACAAGAGAATGATGGTATAGTACATTGGTCAATACTAAGTGGTTAGGTTTATGACTGAACACTGACTCCAGACTTTTTTCACTGAGATTTCTGTGGAACCGTAATCCACGACGTTACTCCAGTGTACCAATATACTCTTTTTACACCTGCTCTATGGCCCTATTGCTCTATATTTACTTAAACAGGTCTACCGGAAGTGTGTCCTTGAGTAAGAGTAGCTGCAATGTAAAATATGGCATGATATAATAGTATGACAAAGATCCGACGGCATGACAATAAGCAAGTACAATGAATTGGAATAAACTGTGGCCCAGAAACTGAGGCCATGCAAATTTACTCTATGAGCCAATGCGTGAGTCGGCTACCCGGCAATCAGCTTTCACTGGCCAATTAATAGGTGTAGTACATGTAGGTATTTTGTATGTCTTTTTCGAGTTTACCCAGACATACTACTATTCATTCTACTATTACGCTATACCACCATATGAACATAGTATACACACCACCATGCTTTACTATACTATTTACAGCTCTAATTATGGATGTATATTTATATTGGTACTATACTATTTACAGCTCTAGGTATGGATATATATCTATATTGGTACTATACTATTTACAGCTCTAATTATGGATATATATTTATATTGGTACTATACTATACCACCATACTCTACCATCCAGACTCTTCCATTTATAAAGCTATTGGCTCTAAACGATACAAGACATCAACCATGTCCATCTATAAGTCTATACCTTTTATAATGTGGGTTTATTTGAGAAACATGAGGGATATCACCACACTACCATACTGTGCACCATATTGTACACCATATTGTACACTATACTATACACTATACTACACTATACTACACTATACTACACTATACTACACTATACTATACACTATACTACACTATACTACACTATACTACACTATACTCTACACCATACTACACTATACTCTAATACCCTAGTACTATTCTCATAGGTAAGCAGCAACAGGACATAATCATCACCTGGAAAACCATAAATACCAACAGATACATTCAGGTCAACATGTTCTAGAGTGACAGAATAGTAACAGATAGACTGAGACGGCTGGACTGAAACGGCTGGACTGAAACGGCTGGACTGAAACGGCTGGACTGAAACGGCTGGACTGAGACGGCTGGACTGAAACGGCTGGACTGAAACGGCTGGACTGAAACGGCTGGACTGAAACGACTGGACTGAGAACAGCCGGGAAGGCCATCAATTGATTTGGTCTACTTTGACTCACTCAGATGTGTATTTTCAAATATTACATGAGACTCACTCCAACTTACCACCCTTCTCAACCAAAGCCTTTCTCTTCTCGTTCAAGTACAACTTGGTGATGACAATTTTGAATGGTGCAAGTTGCTTAGGATAAAAGCACCGGACGACTTTTCGGTTTCCAACTTCTCGACTGAACAGAGATCTTCAAACCGTACACCCTCGGATCCCTTTTTGGAGTTTCTGGCAACAGCACCTCGTCCTCGTTTCTGATTTGGGGAGATCTGATGCTGTATTGGTCAAATCCTTAAAGAGACGGACATCCGCTTCTTAAAGAGATGGAAATTCACTTCTTAAAGAGACGGAAATCTACTCCTTAAAAAGATGGACATCAACGTCTTAAAGAGACGGAAATCTACTTCTTAAAAAGGCGGAAATCTACTTCTTAAAGAAACAAAAATCTACTTCTTAAAAAGATGGAAATCTACTTCTTAAAAAGGCGGACATCTACTCGTTAAAAAGGCGGGAATCCACTTAAAGAAACGGAAATCTACACTGTTCTCTGGGCAGAAAATGCGAAGAAGTGAGCCTTTCGAGATTTGGAACGAGAAGAAGAAACATTTAATAGTTAGTATACGAGAAAATGTGACCATAAGAAATACCGGCCGGAGAAAACGGCGACAAAACGAGAAACGAGAATGAGACAAGACAAAGACCCATATTGATGGTCCATGCCTAAGGACCCAGAACTCTAATTCTGTGAATATGAAAATTCACTTGATGCTTTCCCACGACTTGCTATACATGAGATGCTACGATTTATACTATCACACTCTCATTGTTCTATACTTATCTAAGCTATTGGTATATTAAGACTGTTCCTATTACTACTACACTGTTGACACTATGAATTTGGCATAGTATAAGATGCTACCATACCTTGTGATTAATTCTTTGCTACTGTTCTGTTATACTGCCATTAACACTGTTCTGTTATACTGCCATTTACACTGTTCCATTTACACTGTTCCATTAACACTGTTCTGTTATACCATACGGTATATACTACCAGACCATTTATTCATGCTATGCTATACCATACGGTATATACTACCCCTACCATAATACACTTTTCTGTTAGATTCGTGTCATCAGGTACTCCGTTGACTATCTATTACCTGTTTTAGAAATAGTAGAGTAGTAGTGTCAAGTAGTAATCATACGCAGTAAGATATAAGTAGTCAGTAGTGTAGTAGTGTTAGTAGTAGTAATAGTGCTAATAGCGTAGTAGTCAGTAGCGTAGTAGTCAGTAGTATTAGTAGTATTAGTAGTCAGTAGTGTAGTAGTAGTAGTATTAGTAGTATTAGTAGTATTGCTTCCAAAAATGGCGATGTTGAATTTGCTAAGCTCTTGAATTCGACTGCGTTTGAGATCCAGGAGTTTATTGCTTCTGCAGGTTTTGTTGGTCCCTTACACATAATCGAAACACCCCTGGCTTGGGGACGCGAGGGCCCTGATGCAGCTAGTCTCTTGGCAACCCTCCATGCTCACAATATGGATTTCGGAGGCACAGACCTGATCCCTTTTGATGTGGACGACAGTATTATCCTCAATACCATTGCCATATTGGTGCTTGTCATGAAAAGTCTTTACCCAATCAATTCAGGCCATGGCGTGGCCTTGGGAAGGTATCCCGAGGATGTCTACAATGGAGATGGTGTTTCTGAAGGTAACCCCTGGTTCATCTGTACTGCATCTGCAGCAGAGGTACTCTACAAGATCGTGTACAAGAAAAGAGAGGACAAGACGGATATCAACACCTCGGAACTTACTTTGTTTGTGAAGATGCTCGGATTAGACCTTGGGGTGTGGATGTTCCTCCGGGAGCGTAATAAGCGGAGCTTACCTGCTGGTTTTCCGAAAAATCATCGCAGATAGACCAATGGTTCAAATTGGCGTTGACTCCGCTGAAGAAAAAGACGGAGAATTTTGGTTTGGATGCCAAATTCAATCTGAGCTCAATCGAGTCTTCCTCGATGCTGCTATCCAATAAAGAGCATGTGACGATGGATGCTAAAGGGTAGAATATTCTGAACAATATTTTTGAATTGTTGGATATGGCCAGAAAGAAGTAATTTATTTCAGCATTCTTCTTCGAGAATATGACCATAAGATCCACATGGTTCCTACACCTGTTTAAGGTATATGGCGATAAGTTAACAAGGGAGCCTAATAACACATGGTTATCATGCGTCCCAGTTTTGACCCTTTGCCATGTGCCCACGGACAAAGAGGTGGTCAGTAGTATTAGTAGTATTAGTAGTAGTGTAGTAACACTTTTTTAGAGGTCTAGATTCAGACCAACACACTAACAGAAGCATTACACCCAGACTCATACTCTTGACTAGCACTTGCGTCACTGCGTTATGAGCCTTGGCACTGATACTCTCAACACTGTGAAAACACAAGAGAGAATTGAGATTACTGGTATTTGTAAGTCCCTATACTTGCATTTCCAATTTGGGGGAGCCTGCATCTGGTTTCCTGGTTCCAGTCATCAGTCGCCAGTCATGAATAATAGTAATAGTAGTAATAGAGGCGCATATAGTGCAGAGTCTTAGGAGTTAATTCACAGTTCAAACAATATATAGGACGTAGATACCAGTTAAGTACACTACAGGTTTTATTGCTATACAGCTTAGAGCAGAGTACATCGTGCATAATGTATAGATCATAGTATTGTCATTAACCATGAGTATACAGGTAGAGTGGGAAAGGTGAGATATCTAGATTACGACCTTAGTATCGGTACATACAGATTATTACACAGAGTACATAGATATAATATGGAGTATGAGACAAGAGTATAGATACAGTACATGGCATTCATAGTTAAGAGTGAGTACCAGATTAGATATTGTTTATGGAGTATATAGTACATATTGTTTATGGAGTACATAGTACATAGGGCATAGGCGTAGTCACATATATAAACAGAGAAATAGAAAACAGTACATAGTTTATAGTCATGGTACAAGATTATAGTCATGGTACAAGATTATAGTCATGGTACAAGATTATAGTCATGGTACAAGATTATAGTCATGGTACAAGATTATAGTCATGGTACAAGATTATAGTCATGGTACAAGATTATAGTCATGGTACAAGATTATAGTCATGGTACAAGATTATAGTCATGGTACAAGATTATAGTCATGGTACAAGATTATAGTCATGGTACAAGATTATAGTCATGGTACAAGATTATAGTCATGGTACAAGATTATAGTCATGGTACAAGATTATAGTCATGGTACAAGATTATAGTCATGGTACAAGATTATAGTCATGGTACAAGATTATAGTCATGGTACAAGATTATAGTCATGGTACAAGATTATAGTCATGGTACAAGATTATAGTCATGGTACAAGATTATAGTCATGGTACAAGATTATAGTCATGGTACAAGATTATAGTCATGGTACAAGATTATAGTCATGGTACAAGATTATAGTCATGGTACAAGATTATAGTCATGGTACAAGATTATAGTCATGGTACAAGATTATAGTCATGGTACAAGATTATAGTCATGGTACAAGATTATAGTCATGGTACAAGATTATAGTCACACTACAAGATTATAGTCACACTACAAAATCATAGTCACACTACAAAATCATAACCATGTAGAATTCTACAGTAGTAGTAGTAGTAGTAGTAGTCAGTAGGAGTAGTAGTAGTAGTAATAGTAGTAGTAGTAGTAATAGTAGTAGTAGTAGTAGTAGTAGTAGTAGTAGAGTAGTAATAGTAATAGTAGTAGTAATAGTAGTAATAGTAGTAATAGTAGTAATAGTAGTAATAGTAGTAATAGTAGTAATAGTAGTAGTACCGTAGTCAGTGGTCAGTAGGAGTAGTAGTAGTAGTAGTAGTAGTAGTAGAAGTAATAGTAGTAGTAGTAGTAGTACCGTAGTCAGTAGTCAGTAGTAATAGTAGTAGTAGTAATAGTAGTTGTAGTAGTAGTAGTAGTAGTAGTAGTAGTAGTAGTAGTAGTAGTAGTAGTAGTAGTAGTAGTAGTAGTAAGTAGTAAGTAGTAAGTAGTAAGTTTAATTAATAAGTAGTAAGTAGTAAGTAATAAGTAGTAAATAGTAAGTACAATTAATAAGTAGTAATAAGTAGTAGTGGTAGTAGTGGTAGTAGTGGTAGTAGTAGTAGTAAGTGTTAGACCTACCCTGGATAGACACACTACCCATAGATGTATGTATCTTTCGAGCCTAAAAATGCCAGTGACTCATCAGTAGTAGTATTAGAGTAGTAGTAGTAGGAGTAGTAGAAGTAGTAGTAATAGTAGTAGTAATAGTAATAGAGTGATGTAGTAGTAGTAGGGTAGTATGTCACAGGCTCGAATATGCACGGTTGTTCTACTAAAAGACAAAAGGTACAGGTGCACCGCAAACACTTCCTAAAACGTTTGAGTAAATTCTACATGACCAGGAAAATGGAACTTTTAGAACCTTACGCTCATCATTCCAATTGAAACGAGTCCAGAAACGTCTACCCCTACGCAAACATATTCATCAATAGCTCCATGTATCACATATCTGTGACAGTATTGTCTAAGTTAAATATTAATGAGTACAGTATTTTTCAAAACCATTCAAACCAGTACGGCCAAGCGATTCAATCCACACTACATAATTCAACAAACAAATAATTCAGCAGGTTTCGTACTTATGACTTAAAAATGCGAAGTCTCAAAGATTCGAAATAAACTGTTTATATGAAGTGTATTAAATATCAAAAACAGTAACCTTTTGAATTCTTGGTTTGTTTAAGTTTGCTAATGTGGTTTGAAACATTTTGGCCCGTTGGTCTGAATAGTTTGAAAAGCCCTGTAACTAGTGAGTAGCCAGTACTCAGTAGTAGCCAGTACTCAGTAGTAATATGTAATAAATAGTAGTAGTAGTAGTAGTAGTAGTAGTAGTAGTAATATGTAATAAATAGTAGTAGTACTCAGTAGTAGTAGTAATACTTAATGAATAGTAGTAGTAGTAGTAGTAGTAATATGTAATGACTAGTAGTAGTAGTAGTAGTAATACTTAATGAATAGTAGTAGTAGAGTAGTAGTAGTAGAGTAGTAGTAGTAATACTTAAATGGTAGTAGTGTATTAGAAGAAGATGGGAGGACTCCTAGGTACCTTGGATATAGTGATTGGATGGTCCCGTCTAACAGAATCAAGACTGCTCCTTCTGCTTCTCTAACACCTACCAACACCTTCTCCCACCACAGAGAACCCCACGAAGCAGGAGCAGAAGCACTGCCTGAGGTAAGTAGTCTGCCGGAAGCTAACCCAAGTGGTGTACCGGTGAACCAAGAAGGCCGTAGTAGCATCTGTTCCTGATTATCTGGGCACGTGAGCTCAATCCGTATGATTCACCATATTCTAACACTACCACCACTGTACTACTACACCACTGTACTACACCTCTACAAGACTACCATACTATCCACTGTACTACTACACCACTGTACTACTACACCACCTCCATGTAGAAACCTTTGAAATACAGTAATCGATATAGAAATTTGGACTTCAACCATGATTCCTTGAACCTTGTAATTCCCTTTTAAACTAAGCCTCCATGGATATAGAAACTCAACACCTTGTAGACTCACGCAATGGAAGTTACGTTGATTAGATTTTCATCCAGTGGACACAAACTCTCATTCGAACTGTGAAACCATCTGAGATTGTGGCCATCCATTGGACACCGCCATTCCTCTACCATTATTCTTCATAGCTCACAGTAAACTTTACCATACACACAAAACATCCCTTTGAATAAATTTTTATCCTTTTGGCATTGAAAATTGATGTGGCCATCTCAATTTGGACATGATTTCATCCACGAAAAGTGGGTTCATCCAGGAGTATGTCTTCGGTCACTGTAAGACTTCATTCCATTCCTTCGGTAACTGTAAGACTTCATTCCATTCCTTCGGTCACTGTAACACTTCATTCCATTCCTTCGGTCACTGTAAGACTTCATTGAATTCCTTCGGTCACTGTAAGACTTCATTCCATTCCTTCGGTCACTGTAAGACTTCATTGAATTCCTTCGGAAACTGTAATGTATCTGCACACAGTATTCTCTCCATTAGTCTTTTTCTAGTAAAATGATCCATTCCTATGCTAGAGAATAAAATACTAATGCATACCCCACTACTATGAGGTCCTCATACCGCTCCTGTTCCATGTCATTCATCCATTAAGCACCATCCAAGTTAACTTCATGATGGCTCTTTGTTATTATGCACTGGGAACTATAATAGCATATGCAGTAAAGGAGTGGCATTTGGGACTAGCTTACACGTGAGCTATTGGTCCATAGATAAGAAAGTAATTGCTTTGTGCTAAACTCTCCAGAAAACGTAGAGTTGCCTCAGCCCCTCAGTAGGGTCCGTAGATCGTCGGTTTAGTTTCTGTTGCAAGAGTGCATAGATTCGTCCTCATAGTATGCTCCCAAACCCCATGGTAAAGAGTTGGCGAAAAGGTAAGTTCAGTATAAGATGGTATGGTAGGGAATTTAGCTGTTCTTGGACTACAATGTATTGAGCGCGGTCCAAGGGCTCCACCTGTATCTAGTCCAGCCAATTTCATGTACATAAGTATGGAGTATTATTAAGTATGGAGCAGGTCTGGTCATGCATAGTACAGTGTAGAAGGTATTATGAAGTAGTAATATGCGATAAAGTAATGGATACATGAGCTTGGAGTAGCAGTAAGTATAAAGTGGACCTATTGGATATAGTTAGTACGGAATATACATCTATGGGCATGAGTTGGTAGTTTTGGACATAGGTATTCTGAAAGGAGTATTGGGTAGCATTGGGCTATGAAGCAATTATGTTCAGTAGTATGCAATAATAGTGTAAAGTATATATATAGGTAGTAGGAAGTAGTTTGTAGAGAGTGGGTCGGCCGGATGAAGTAGTATGCATAGGAAATTAAGTTTGTATGTAGTAGTACTTTGGTGGTCTTGGACTGTATACTGCTCTAATACGTCTGGTTTATTATACTTGAGTTTACTGCACGCTAGTCAATGCATTCATACAATGCTTAGGACACCGGGAAAAGTGGGATACATAATTCTATTAAAGGTGTGTTTTGGAGTTAGTAACAATTCCTAGCTTTGGTTTAGTGAACACACTAGTTTAATATACAATAGTATTAACAATTAGCAGTTGCCAAAGAGTTTACTTAATTAACCAATAGTACATTGTTTGACTGAGCGTAAAGTATCTGCCTGTCTATTCTAAGTCTGTAGTCTGGTAAGCTATAAGTGACCTTGCAGTGAAAAACATGTCAGTCAAATTTCAATCTGTATGTCAGTCAAAAGTCAGTCAGATGACAGTCAAATTTCAATCTGTATGTCACTCAAAAGTCAATCTGTATGTCAGTCAAATTTCAATCTGTATGTCAGTCAAATTTCAATCTGTATGTCAGTCAAATTTCAATCTGTATGTCAGTCAAAAGTCAATCTGTATGTCAGTCTGTATGTAAATGAACAGGGTGCAAGGTTACCAGATGACATTATTCCATGAAGAGAGATCAGGCCAGGCTTGGCAGTTTACGAGTCTTGGCACTGGCAAGTCTTGGCACTTATCACTTCACCTAGAACATAATGCATAATCATGTAGGGTGGGAATAATTGGCATTGGCTATTGAATGTATCCAGAAAACAACACGAGGGCCCCAAATGTGGTGTCAGCAATTGATCTTGTGCAGATCAGACCATTACGCAAAGACTCACCGAAGAAGTTCCTGAAGAAGATTGGGAGAAGTGGAAGTGGCTCGTTAGTCAATAAGTACAGATTTGTATACTAGTAAAGGCAGAGTGTTTTACATAGTAAGGGCGAAGTCCAGGCTTTAGTACAGTCGTAGATATGCTTGAGGCAGGAGGGAACTTATGCTCTTAGTGTAAGTTTTTGAGCGTTTGGTGCGAGCGTCTATTTTAGAGTACGATGGGAAAGAATTTTGATGCGGCAAGTTGTTGCGGCTGGTCTGAAAATTACGAAGCTCAGTGTACACGAGTATAAAATTAGACACAATGGCGTGCAGCGTGGGGTGAAGAATTGACATTGTAATCAATGGAGTAGTGTGACGTTAAGAATTACTATTATTGGAGAAGAATCCCCACCAATAAACACTAGTAAAAAGAAATTTTCCCCATGACATCACCCCGACTACAGCTACATACTACGTATGGCACCACACCAAAGAATACCACGACAAACGTATGACCTTGAGCACAATATAACTATTGTATGATGATCATGATGATGAGTGGGGGGTGGGGGGCATGGTTCACATCAGATCATATTAACATACTGTACGAGAACACGTCATTTTGTTTCCATTTTGTTTCCATTTTGTTTCCATTTTGTTTCCATTTTGTTTCCATTTTAGTGTCATTTTGGTGTCATTTTGTTTTCAATTTGTCGTCATTTTGGTGTTATTTTGTTTTCAATTTGTCGCCATTTTGGTGTCATTCTGGTGTCATTTTGTTTTCAATTTGTCGCCATTTTGGTGTCATTCTGGTGTCATTTTATTGTCATAATGATCGTCATAATAATCGTCATAATGGAAGTACCATATGTAGGTAAAAACATACTCCATGACAAGTAAAGGTGAGGTATTTCTTTGACAGTAATAGTATGGCATTAATGGCCAACACAATGGCAGTATCGCTATAAATATGACCCCAAGACAGTACTCAAAGTGTAAATATGACGTAGTATGAAGTAGTGGGTTTGTATGAATTTGTAGGAGTACGAGATTATGTGTATGACATTATGTGTGAAGCGAGTCAGTCGAACTTTGTTTCTGTTTTGGAAGATGACCCCATGGATGAGTAGGAAAACGACCGAGTTGCAGTGGTTATGACCCTCCGGTATGGTTATGAGGTTGGGTGACTATGGCATTGATGGTGCAATGTTGATGAGGTGGTTATGACGGTGTCAAGAAAATGGGAGAAGTCTTGGCAGACATTTGGGACAGATTCCTGAGACGTCCAAGAAAAGTCCAAGAAAATCCACCTGGAATTCTGGTATATGTGGTGAAATTTCGCCAAGATCGAGGAAGCGAACGTTGGCCTCAGTGAGATTCGGGCTCTAATATGTCACTCGGTATCGGCATGCAATCCAAAATGTCCCGAACTAAAATCACACCATTCCGGCCGGGCGGCGCAGGCCACAGAGTCCGATGATGCGTGCAGGACTCCCCCGTCGGATTTGATATACCCAGATTGGCAGTTCCAAAGCACCGGCATTACAATAGTCATTCATGTCTGTATGGTTCATTAAGGTTCCATTTAGTATATATTCTTCTGCACCAGAAAGCCTGACTACTTCCATTATCATGTACCATGTCACGGTCCAGCATGCCTGGAATGTCTAGAATGTCACTAGTTCTGCTGTGTCTATTGTGATGTTATTCTGCATGGTATTCTATATATTTGCAGTGTTTAATTTTCTCGTGTTTGCCATTTCCACTCCTAATTTGCTCATCTCAACTTTCTGATTGGTTCCGCCATCCGCCGCAACGGTTGGGGTTCCTCCCGGCCTCGACACTACATGCACCGGAGAACTCCGAGTTGCACAGCACAGCGTGAATTGCAACCAAAAGTGCGCCAACGGCTGCTGGAGTCGACGCGCGCGTGCCGCTGCAGAATATCTTCGTGCAGCACCCGTGCAGGGCCCATACAGCGCCCATGCAGGCTTTGCGCACTGATGAATGTACTTAGATTCTGTCAGCTCCCATGCAGGTGACCTGCGTACATCTGCTTTAGCCCCGTTAAGATAAACAACAATTTCACCCGCATTCCTTGCTCTTACATGCACCTGCCCTGACCTCATGGTTACTTCTAACCATTGACGTTTCACAGCCCACTTTTTGGACCCTAATATTGCATATACGAAGCCTTAGAAGCCCTGTTCCATGCTAGCGGCCGTCTTAAGTCTTCCTTGCTTCTTCGCTAAACTAGTCACATTCCCGGCTAGTTTGCTGTCCTCCAGAGATTTGATTGATCTGTGGCCGGCTAAAAATGCCCTCGAAAATTTAGCCACTCGCGCTTCTTCTGCACATGTCAGAACGGCGTAGTCCCTGGCGTATGGCTCTCCAGGTGAAACATGCGGGTTCGGACAATGGCTGCTTTCAGACACCCATCTGTCATGCTATTTTTTTTTCCATTGCTGTACGAGGTCGTGTTTGACGTATAGGTGGTTTAGCATTTAAGCGAGCGCGCAAGCATGTGGTCATCTGCATTGCAGGACGCACGCATGCATATTTAGCTTTTCGAATCTGTACGCGCTTGCGCACGTGCTTTGGGTTTGCCCTTCAAGGGAACAGATCATCCCCAGCAGCAGTATGCAGGAGTGCAATGGGGGCCGAAGAATCTTGTGACCGAATATGTATGGCGCATCTTTAGCGCCGGCTCAAACGGCATCAACTGAAATCCCGCTTAGCCTGTGGATTGCAGGTAGCGTTTGACACTAGTGTTCAATTCTCTGCTCACGGGCGGCGATTACTTGTAAAAAGCTATAAATAAATCATCCAAAATGTTTAATTAGATGTGAAAAAAAAAGCTACAGTATAGCACCAGCCACCCTCGTGTATGTTTCAACCTTGTTTCACGAAAGTTTCAGGTGTTTGTTTGAGAGCGGAGGAACCCATAGGGGAACAATTCCGGCCGAGGAGTGCACACAGACGTTTCTCTCCAGTTGCGCACATTGCGGAAACATGTTTCCACTCAAGCCCGCTTCCCGCATCTTTCCAAGTCGCACAAAACCGTACAGGCATCTTAGAGTATAAGCCTTGGTGCAGGAATACTCGGGGGTGCCGAGGGTGTTTTGAGCACATAAAGAAACTTATCTCAGTGCTCTCGCATGGCACATATGTGAGCAGTTTCACACCTCAGCTTTGCATGTTCTTGCGCCTCGTCCCCGGATCTTCACGTCGTTATTCCGTGTCTCGCATTGATATCCATGCACCGGGCTACACAAGGGCTCTGTTTCTCACGCTGCCGGGAGATATGACCCCACAGCGGTAGTTTCGTGGCCCGGGCAAAGCAGCCATTGCGCGTGTGGTTGTATATTTGGTGACCAGTCCTGTTTGGGAAATGAACACTCTAACTTGCCGTGTGGCCGCTTAGTCTATTTGGCGCTGCACTACTCTGTGCCTGATTTAGCCGAGTATGTGAGCTGTTAGAGTGATGACGGGGTCAGTATGCTGGACTTTCGCGCCGCACGGAAGTTTCTTGCGCATTGCTGTTGGTTAGCCTTGGGATTGCGCAAAAGATACACTGCGGAATGTGAGGGTGCGCTGTGTGCACACCATGGCTGGTTATGCATGTAAGTGAAACAGCAGTTTCGCTTTAACTTTAGAAACCCGGAATTGTGAAATGCGGACGGTGAGAAATATGCTTCTGGTGCTGCACGAGCGCTATTTTTAGCCGTGAAATTATACTTCTTTAGAATTGACTAGGGCTGCATGCAGCGCGGTTTTGGACATGCACTCAGATCTCGCGCATTCCTCTGCTGACTTCATAACCACTAGATATGTCAGAGAGGGTGACCCAAAAATAGTTCGTCTGTGCCACCCTCTCCATGCACCACGTCATTGCATTTAGATGGGCCCAAATGGGGGTAGAGACAAGCATGCACTAGCTTGCAAAGTCCATCACGAGCCTGCGGACATATTCCCTTAAAGCCAGCCTCTTAAAAGGTGCTAGCATATAACCGCCTATGTTTGGGAGGTGTTTCATCTGGAGTAAGAACACATCGCCAACAAACGTTGTAAGGTGCATTAGACGCGCAGCGAAAAGGCCTCCTGTAACGCGCAAATGCGGCGTTGGCAGATATTGCATATACGCAGCTGCCGCGTATAGTAGCCCAATTTCACAATGCGCCTGCACGGCCTAAACGTCCCTCGAGGCAATTTCATCTTCGCATCTTTTAGCGCAAGGACGTGCAGATCTCTCGCATGTACTAGGTCCGGCTCATACATGGACCTTAAACAATTTGGAATGGCTGCACGCGGCTTCCTATTATATATTCCTCTGCGGTTGCCCTCTTCCCGCATCCCATCGATATATTGTCCTTTCACTTCATTCCGGTTTTTTTCCCCTAGTTTTACCCTCCTTCACTTCCTCAGGCGCCCTTCCCTTCTTTCGACGCCCTTTTCTTCTTTCGACGCCCTGTTGTCGTACTCATCCATACTGTCCCAATGTCCAGAGCAATCAGCCCCAAGCTCTCCATAGGCCTGATTTTGAACGAGGCCCCTCCCGCCGCAGATTCGCTTCCCCCCATAAAAGCCCTCCCGGCCTCGGTGGCCCCTGCACCCCCTGCATCAATAGTTCCTCTCCACCAGTCCCCCAACCAGGCCTCGGGTAGGCCCGACGTGCCCAGGGAACACAGATCAGAAAGAGAATACTACTCGCAGTACAAAACCTACTTCACCAAAGACTCATACACCCCGTACGGGCGGCCCGGCGCCCCAGTCAATGCGGTGTATGCTCCCTGCCAAGAGGTTGGTGAGGTGCGGGCGCCCATGCCCGTTCTCAATGGCATGGTGGCTTCTTCGTACGAGCCACAGGCCATGTATGGCTACTACCCCAACCAGGAAGGTGCTTACGTCAGCAATGTCTACTTCAACTACACACAGAGGCCCGAGGTGGGGATGCAGTACGGCCAGAAGAGCCGGCGCTTTCGCCGGAGATACTACCAGATCCACCGCAAGTACAAGTGCTCGTATGAAGGGTGCACCAAAAGCTACGGGTCGCTAAACCATCTCAACACACACATTGTCACCAAGCAGCACGGGCTGCGCAAGTGCAAGTCGGATTTCCGGGCCTCGGAGGAGGAGGCCGAGCGGAACTCCACGGACCAGTCGCTGCCCCGGTCGGAGGACGAAAAAAAGGAGGTGGAAGAAGAGGGTTCCAGTCCCAACGAGTACCCGGAGCCCGAACAGGCTGCATCATCACGGTTTACCGCCCCTTCCGTGCAACAAACGCCCAAGTACTACTCGCTTCCACTTCCCCCGCTCTACAAGTCCGACCTGTGCTCCGTGCGCTTGCCGCTGTTGCCGTCCATTATAAGTCAGTGTAGTTCTTCGTGAGTGTAGGTAGAAAAGGAATTAAGGTTAGTGTACTTATGTAGCACTTTTTCTTAGGATAAGTGTATTTATGTAACACTGTTTCTGCACCGTAGTTTATGTAACAGTTGCTCAGGAGTAGAGTATTTGTTTAAAACTTGCTCAGCAGTAGTGTATTTATGTAACATTACAGTCTCAGTAGTATAGGAGTAGGGGCTAGAATTGCTGTAGTTGAGGAAATAGACTTTGAATAGGAATTGTGAGGAGTTGAACTTTGATTCGTGCAGTCATGGAGTTAAGAAGTCTAGGTTAGGAATAGGAGTTAGCATTGTTTGGGGGAGTGATTTTGTGGAAGTGATTTTGGGGAAGTGATTTTGGGGAAGTGATTTTGGAGAAGTGATTTTGGGGAAGTTAGCAGGTGTCTTTTGTACTAGGCGAATAAGAGGTTTACAGAAGTGCAGAATTGAGTAGTACAGGAATAGAGAGGCAGTACGGAGGTGTAGAAGGGGCCAAGCAGAGTCAATGGAATGGTATATTTTTGGTACTGAAAGGCAGAGTAAGCGTAGAAGCAGCTGAAGAAGGACTTGTGTTGGTGGAGCTGTGGTGGAGGGAGTAGATGTTCGCTGGGAGAAATGGAGCTGGGCAGGAGCAGCGTAGAAGTAAGGCAGGAGCAGGAGAAGTGTAGAAGTAGGGCTGGAGCAAAAGAAAGCACACAATAGAGGAGTCCAAGAGCAGTCAATTAGAGTCATATTAGAGCAGTGGAGAGGACAGAGTCAGAGAGAAAAAGCAGACAAAGGGTAGAGGACGAAAAGTACATTAAGAGTGGAAGAGTGGAAGAGTGGAAGAGTGGAAGAGTGGAAGAGTGGAAGAGTGGAGGACTGGAAGACTGGAAGAGTGGAAGAGTGGAAGAGTGGAGGACTGGAAGAGTGGAAAAGTGGAAGAGTGGAAGAGTGGAAGACTGGAAGACTAGAAGAATGGAGAGGAGTAAAGGAAGTCAAGAGAAAAGAGTATGTCATTCAAGAGATGGGTCAAGTGTGGTAATAATAGAGGAGTAGACATTGGCGTGAGGAGGGGTGGAAAAATGAGTACGGCACCATATTGTTAATGCACTACCATGGCAGGGTCAACAATGAATAGTGAAGAAGTGTAAACATTAGATCAGACAGTCCCGGTCTTTAGTGGTTATTAGTCTTGGTTAGCAGGAGAAGTCGGTGTAAGGAAGTAGTATTAAGTGTTACTATTAAATAGTAGTCGGTGGAGGTGGAAAGGTACATAGGAAATTCTGGGAACTGGGAATTCTGGGGTGTGGAAATTTTGTGGTCTGGGAACTGGCGACTCTGGTAGACTCTAGAAATCGCTAAAGTGACAGTACATTAGTCCATAGGAAAGGTGTGCTTGGAGATCATGAAGAGTGACTTTCCGATCAGACACCAGATCACCAAAATCAGAGCATATTAAATATTGGCAGACGAGGGGAGTACCAATTCTTAGTCATTATGGGGTACGAATTATGCATTATGGAGTACGAATTATGCATTGTGGAGTACGAATTAGGCATTGTGGAGTACGAATCATTAGTCACTGTAAAATACGAATCATTAGTCTCTGGAAAGGCCATAGTAGTCATGTAGATGGTCTCACGAAGACGTATATGGTGAAAGTTCAGACGAAGCTGGAGAAGATAGGATCGTGGACTGAGAACTACTCGGATCAGTCGCTAGAAACAGAAATCATCTTAATATTACCATATAACATGGAATAGTATGTAGGTACATAATAAGAGAGACGAGCGTAGATGTTCAGTAGCCGGCCTTTGGTTACCTAGAGTCGTCTAAATAACGTACTGACACAGCCTTGGTATACCGTGAAGAAGTCTCTTTTTTTTTAGTGTAATTAGTGGTGGTTTCGGGTTTCCTGACGTACAGAATGAGTAGGACCATAAGCACAGTTCGTAGGGGAACCAGCTAGTATAGGGTCCAATCCCAAGTATAAGAATATAAACCTTACTATGAGGATCCGGTATGGCAATAGTAGATCTCAGGACTTTCCAATATTGGAGACTCAACTTCACTCTGAATACTGGGGTAAGTACAGAGTACTACAAGAATTGGACTAGACGAGGAATGTGGACATGGACAACGGATTAGACATACGAACAGCAAGCCACACACGAGTTTGGAAAAAGTAGTATCCTAATAAAGTATAGAGTAGGGTTTCAAAATTTACAGTAGATCTTGGAACTGTACAGTTGATCTTGGAACTGTACAGTAGATCTTGGAACTGTACAGTAGATCTTAAAACTGTACAGTAGATCTTAAAACTGTACAGTAGACCTTGGAACTGTATAGTGGACCTTGGAACTGTGCAGTAGTTTGGAATCGTAGTAAGAGTAGTGGGCGCAACTCCGAAGCTTCAGGTGTCGCGCACATATATTTATAGAATATAGTTGTGGATTTATAAGCGTATACAGATGTAAATAGAATAAAAACGGAGGAGTGCATTTTGAAGAATAAAAACGGAGGAGTGCATTTTGAAGAGTAAAAAAGAAGGAGTGTGTTTTTAAGAGTCAAAAAAAAGTCGTGTGCATTTTTAACACTGTGCAGAACACTAGAGTGTATTTTTAAGAGTTAAAAAAAGTCGTGTGTATTTTTAACACAGTGCAGAACACTAGAGTGTGTTTGTAAGAGTCAAAAAAAAGTAAACTTTAACAGCATACTATTAAGTTCTACAGCTACGGTGGTGTAGGGTAGACTATAGAATACATACAGCGGAGTACAGTTGCCTACGTAAATATAGTGAGTGTCAGGCTCTGTAGCTATTTCAATCACCAATGGTTCCGGCCACTTTGGTCCAAGGAGAAATGGGACTTTTTATAAACTGTAAGAGGCGACCAATGCATAACCAGCATATAAGTTCGCAGCACACTCGAGGGTAAGACGGCATCCAAATCATACGATCATGGGTTGCTGGATCTTACAATGGCCCAGCGTAGCCTCAAACAGAGAGAAATACTAGTAGGGGACTGTACAGAAGAGTCTACAGTAAAGTATTTAAAATATGTAATTGTGTAGAGTACTTGTGTTAATTCATAGAGTATCGGCGTTTTCCAGAGTACAGGCTTTTTCGAGAGTATCGGCGTTTTCCAGAGTACAGGCGTTTTACAGAGTATTCGGCTTTTTCCAGAGTACAGGCGTTTTCCATATTCCAAACTACAGGCATATTCCAAAGTATTCGGCTTTTTCCATATTCCAAACTACAGGCGTTTTCCAAACTACAGGCATACTCCAAAGTATTCGGCTACATAGTACTGCTGGTACGAGGTAGAGTCTATAGAGTAGTATAGAGTATGGGAGTGTCCAGTCAAGAATATGAGTTCAATGGAGTAATGTAAGAGTATGAGTTCAATAGAGTAATGTAAGAGTGACAGGATATAGTGTAGCACGTATTCATGGTGAGAATGCCAGCATTCAGAGTACATAGTATAGAATATAGCATATAAGGTATGGTCAGAGTAGTGCTACAAAAATAAAGTGTACTTGAGGTATAATATTGAGTCTGGGAGATACAAGACAATTTAGAGTGTAGAGGTACTGATGTACAGTAAACCGGAGACTCTTAGAGTATACAGATTATGGTGTTGTGCATGGTGAAATAGTGCACTTGGTGACTATATAGTAGTATATTTAGAGTGCTGGAGAGTATAAGAGGTATGAAACGAGACAGTGCGGAGACACCATATGGTTGCATGCAATTGGAGAAAAGAAAATATGCATTCAATATAGACTATGGGGAGTATAGAGCCTTTAGTACGTGCTTTACGGTTATACTAGTGGTAGCTACAGCTCTTTAATATATGCTGTAGTAGAGAGGACAATATAACGTATAGTGTAATGGCGTACAGTAGTAGCAGACGAATAGGTTACAGTATGAGTTGGGTAGAATAGGTTACAGTATGAGTTGGGTAGAATAGGTTACAATATCAGTTGGAGTAGAATAGGTTACAGTATCAGTTGGGTAGAATAGGTTACAGTATCAGTTGGGTAGAATAGGTTACAGTATCAGTTGGAGTAGAATAGGTTCCACTATGAGTTGGGTAGAATAGGTTCCACTATGAGTTGGGTAGAATAGAGTATGTAATTATTACTATGGTTAGAGTGTAAGAATATGCTAAAGTAATGCAGTATACGAACATGGCAGTACGGTAAGTGGAGGCATAAATGCAGTACAGACGGAGGAAAAGTGGCATGCAGGCACACATCGGTCCAGAACCTTTAGTAATGAATGACACAAATAAAGTAGCTGAGTGCATGACACAGCGAATAGGCCGCTCGTAAAGTGACGGCAGCACGGCCTACCGCCAAGTGTGTATAGGAGTTAGAATAGAGTAGGAGCCAAACGAAGGCGCATATAGGGTTTACAGTACTGCCAGTAGAGTCTTTTGGACTAGCCAGTATACAGTTTGGACTAGCCACTATACAGTTTGGACTAGCCAGTATACAGTTTGGACTAGCCAGTATACAGTTTGGATGGACTAACCACTATACAGTTTGGACTATCCAGTATACAGTTTGGATGGACTCTACATGAGTCCAAAAGTGAGTATACCTTGCTGAGTCATTATAGTGTACAGTATGAATGGAATAAAGCTAATGTAATGTGGTTCAAAGGCCCGTCTATTGTATGTGATTCCATGGACAATAGTTTGGTTAAAACAGGGAATAATACCCTAAAATAAAAGCATGTAGATACGAGTAGTTCCGAGGATGCATGTGATTCGGAATTCACACTCCCACAGCTACTGGAACTCTACAGACTACATGGACTAATAGAGCATCGAGCATATTGTTAGTAATACAGTATAACAAAGTGAATCGTGCCGAATGGGATATATACACTACAGACTAGAGTATAGAGCATGGTCTGTTCTAAAAAAAGAAGAGCTTTTTCTGCTGACACATTGTAATCCTATGGCTAGTATGTAATGTCATACGATAGTAGGTCATGTAGGGCAAATTATAACTTTACAGAGAGTATATTATTGTGGCACAGTAGAGAGTATTGAGTCAAAGTATTGTTGACTAGGACACTATGGTCACGTACAGTATGGGGCAGTTTGGCAGAGGATAGATATGGCATATGATGGTATGGCTTGGTGAGCACATACAATAGAGTATAGGAACAGTCCGTGGACTGTCTTGAAAATATAACTTAGAGGCTCGTGAAATAGACTATGACTCTGAGCAGATAGACTATGGTCAGTACATGTAAGATTAAAGTTGTGTAGAGTATAGAAAGACTACTGGGAGTAGGACAACCCTGGGAGTAGGAAAACCATGCGAGTAGGACAACCATGCGAGTAGGACAACCATGCGAGTAGGACAACCATGCGAGTAGGACAACCATGCGAGTAGGACAGCAAAGACAGTTTATCTGAGGGGTGTACGGTAGAGAGTGTATGCAGAGTATACATGCACTACAAGAGGTAGAGTACTCAAAACCTGAATACAGTATTAACATTACGGAGCAGGAAACTGCCGGCATCGATGGCGTCACTCACGTAGGTTTTAAGTAATGGAATTGACAGAGAATCAGAGCATGTTTAGGCCTCCATGTCAAGATAGGGTTATAACAATATGGTGGTAGCTTAGTTAAAACCTTAAAATTCATGGTACACTAGGGTCAATATGGTGGTATGATAGTTTATTTCTCTGCTTTCAGCTTAGCCACTAACTCCTCTGATATACGTTATATGTAGATAGTAGCGACGGATATACACGGATATAGACATACATCTAGAGCTAGGCCCCAGTACACCTGGACACACAGACACATGGTTATACATAGATTTATAGTAGGTACGGTGTATATGCAGGTATAGAAATGTAGAGGTATAGAAATGTGGAGCCACAAAGCTAGAGAACTTTGTTTGGGGAGGTCTGGGTGTAGAGAGGTCATTCGGGGTCAGAGAAAAGATTCATCTGGGCAATGGTCCTGCATGCATGTGGGCTAATTCTAAAGCTTGTTTAAAACTGGGCCAGGCCACGACCCCCGGTTTTATGCTGCGCCAAAAAGCGAGTTTGCTGTCCTGTACCCAGCACCAAGTTTAAATCTTGGCCTGTTTCACCCCCAAGCCCTTTGGGCCCCTCCCTCTGGCTTGCTCTCCCAATCTTGTTTTTTTGGCTGACCTGCAGACGTCTTAGCGCATGACAAGAACCCACAAACAACACGGTGCTGCATGAAATCCGCCTGTGTACAGTATGCAAGCGAAAGCGGGCCACGGCAAAAATTGGCGTTTCTCGCTTCCCAAGCTTTTGATGATCTGACACCTTTCTGTCATGAGATCTTCTTCGATCTGTCTACGTGGGGTCTTGCATGCGGCACATTCTGTCGTGAAACGACCGGCTCATGAAACAAGAAATGGCCTGCCTACATTCCTGGGGCCTGGATTTCACTGGTTATATCCGGGGATGAAGAATGGCCTGATTACGTAAGCCTGATAAGCCGACTGTGGGCTTCTCTATGGCAGATGCTTTTACGACGGATACTGTATTGGGGAGGGGTGACGTTTTGGGCCAGCATATATGTTTGTGCCGCCTCCCCGATGGTAGTGTGCAGTGCCTACACTTTTCCCCAGCGGAACGGAACTCATGGGCCGGAATTCCCTGCCAAATGACTTGCTCTTGGGGCTGAGGCCGGCTCATAACCCGACAGGGTCAGTGGGTCCAGTCACTTACGCTGCACGCAGCATGCTGTCATGCATCATGTATGCACGGGGCACATCGAACTTCCCAATGGGAGGTGATGCAATGTCGCCCATAGATGGCACCACTTAGCTGCAACTAGACTGCCACGTTTTTTTGACAGCGGAGCAAGAGAAGGCAAATTCTCTCCTGCAAAATTCTTAGTGCATGCCGGGCTCGTAATCAGGGCATTGTTCCTTTGGAATTTGCGCGTGCACATAAAATAGCGCTGTTTGTCTGCAGCGTTCTGCATGCAGATTTTAATCGTTTACGCGACATGCATGGCCTTGACCGTTTTTGGCGCTCCATGCAGGCTACATTTCTTCCCTCGCTTTTAAGCTTTTAAGCAGGGTCTTAAAGCCGACTTGGAACTGCAACAAGAGGGGTTGCAGATTTTAAAAATGCTCGCATTTTCCAGACAGGTGGCGGTGCAGAGAACTTTTTCCTGCATCTTGCCATTTATGACTGCGACCAGTGTACCGGTTTACAGGGCGTCAAATTCCGCCTCACCCAACATTGAGGGGAAGCCAGATGTACGGGTCTTATATGGTGTACGGGTCTTTGTCTTAACTCGTGTATTATTTGGAGGCACCGCATGAGAAGTTTTGCGATAGTAGTTTTGGACTGCACATAATAGATTGTTCAAGGAAGCTGACTAAAGAGGTCACGTGCCTGAGCGCGCATGATTTCGCACACCTTGGCAAGACGCCAGCCCTTCCTACCAGAATACCACCATAGCGTAATTGAAGCATTGAAATGGCGATTGAGGAGCACCAGGCATCTGTGCAGGACCCCAGTGATTCGATGCAGGATAGCACGGAACCTCAGTACCTCCCCCGCGGCGAGTCCCCCCCTCCGTCGACCCCTTCCGCAGAGAAAATACCTGCCATAGATCAAGACCCCAACACCCAAGAAATAGAGCAGGACAAGAATAAGCAAGACGAAAGGGATGTGAATGATGGAAATGCTGTGCATGCAAGAAAAACAAAAAATGCGGATCATTCCTCTCTAGAACCCGTTCAAACTGAAAATGCAGGTGTAATAGAAAGTGTACCCGGCCTGCATAAAGATCCGGCGGAGGAATCTCATCCAACACAAGCTCCAGACGTTTCCGAAATTTCGGAGCCTCCTAGCACTGCAGTATCCGAAAATGTAACTCCAGAGCCCGAAGATGTACCGAAAAAAGCCAAGAGATTGACTCTACAGGAACGATTGGCACTAGCAGCCAAGAAAAAGAAGGCCCAGAAAGAAAGCAGCGAGGCCACTGACGGGTCAGAAAGTGCCGAAAAAGCCGAAAAGGCTGAAGAAAATGAAAAAAACGACTCAAAAATGATAATTGGCTCTGGAAATGGCCCAGAAAACAAGCTTGAGAGTGACGCCGAAAACGGCGCTGAAAAAGTCCAGAATTTAAGCCCAAAAACTCACGATTTGGAGCGTCAAATCAAAGAGCTTCGACGAAAACTTCAGGAGGCTGAAAAAGAGGTCGCCAGGAGTGCCAAAGCCGAAAGAGACGCCACCCGAAGTGCCAAATCCGAGCTGGAGGCCAAAAAAATCGAAGAACTCGTGAAAAAAATCGCCGAAAAGGACCAGGTGATCCACCAGTTGATGCAGGAAGGGCAGGAGCTCTCCAAGAAGGAATTGAAGCTCAACGAAAAGATCAAAAGCCTCGTAGCCAACAATACCAAACTCGAGGCATCTCTACGAACTTATGCAGAAAAAAACCAGGAAGCACTCTTGAAATTGAGCGAGATCGAGGATTACTTGCAGAAACACAAGTTCAAAAACATCGAGCAATTCATGGGCCACGTGTCGGACCTAAAACAGAAAGTATCAGTGCTTGAGAGCAACTTAGCCAAAGAGCAGAAAGATGACTGGCAAACCAAGTACAGGGAGCAGGAGCAGCTCTATACGAAGGAAGTCCAGCAGAGAAAAGCCACGGAGAACAAGCTCAGCGAAGCGTTGCTCCAGATCGATTTGGCTCGTAACCAGCACAAGTTGGAGATCCAGTCTAAAGACGATATCATTTCCTCGTTGAACAGAGACATTTCGCAAGTCAAAGGAGAAAACGCACTGGAACTTTCCCGGCTTGAAACCAAAATCGAACTTTTACGGTCGGAAAACGAGAATTTCCTCAAGTTTTCCCAGGGCCCAAAATCAGACCCTGAAATTGCCAAAGACGACGCTTCTAACGATCCTGATTACATCAAATTAAGCGAAAACCACCTGAATTTACAGGCCCAGTACCTCTCGTCACAGGAGAATTGGAAGACCATTGAGATGAATCTTTTGGGCAAAATCGAGCTGCTTCTGGAGTCCGTGCAAAGTTACCAGGCCGCCAAACAGAAGACATCGGCGGAATTGAAGCGGCTTCACGGCAAAATGAATGTGCAGGACGACCAGTTGGTCAAATTGGCCAACGACAATGCCAAGCTCCTGGAGTCCCTCAAAGAAGCTGAGTTCCAGCTCAAAATGAAGGTCAATGAATTGCTGGACCTTGAGGTCAAGTTTGAAGAAGTCACTACGATCTTCAACTCCGACCGCTCGAACTACGATATGAAAATCGACACTTTGGGCCAAGAAATCAAGGCTCTTACGGCGCAGCTTGAGGCTGTGGACACCAACAACGGGGCTTTTGGCTTATCCAACACCAGAAAATTCAAAGAAAGTGGGCTTCTCATTGATATGAAGCCTCCTCTTCGGAACAGCCAGTCCAACTTTGCATCTACACCAAATATGAGTTCAGGGAACATAGTGGCGCAGCAACTCACGTGGGATGACCCTTACCAATCCAGGAATAATCTGATTTCCGAAAGGAACGATAGAAACTACGACAAGAATTACGAGAGAACTCTGGTTTATGAGGATCGTAACTTTTCCAGTCAATCATTGGAAATATACCCCTCTGAAGCGCCCGACGCTTCTAATTCCGTCATCAACAGTGGCATTCCGCTGAGTGCAGGAGCCACCAAGAATATCCAGATCATCAGCAAAATGAGCTCCACGGTCAGAAGGCTCGAGACCGAGATCATGACCCTCAAGGAGGAAAACGAGCAGTTGATGGCCCAGAAAGATGCAGCCCAAAGAGAGATTCTCGACCGGTCCGATTTGGTTCAGAAAATCAGTGACCTCGAAACAGAAGTTACGTCGCTAAAAGCTTCTTTGGCTGAAAAGGAAAAGAACGAAGAGACGCTCTTGGAGGTAATTGGCGAGAAGTCCGAACGTGTGGAGGAATTGAAGGCTGATGTGGATGATCTCAAGGACCTCATGCGCCAGCAAGTGCAACAGATGATTGAGATGCAGGGGAAGTGATGGGCTTAATGCCGAGATTCAGAAGGCCTATCTTAATCTATCTGGAAGTATATCTGGAAGTCTTTTTCAGAAATTGCGACTATTAGCTATTGACAGTTGATAGTTGGGAAGTTGGGAACTCTATTGAGCCTTATAATGAGTTTCGAAGTTTTGAAGTCTAGTTGTGACTACTGAGAATGTGAAAATTTGAAAATTTGAGAAGTTTATTGAGAGTTATAGAGAAGCCTATTGAGAAAATTGTTCGGGGCCTTCCGCGGAATCTCATTGCCGGAACTTTACTTTGCAGTCATGACCATTTGTTGACATGAAAGTCTATCAGTTCATGACCAAGTAATTAATTCCCAATACAGATTACCAAAAGTCAACTACCAAAGAAGGCAATTAGCAAAGACATCAGTTACACGTGAAAGTTACTCTAAGTTCATTGAGAAGTTCATGAAAGGTTAAATAAGTTTGGGAGTCGTTGGAGTTCATGGAATATCCACTCCTGGAAACTTATCTGGAAGTCAATTTCAAGTACGTATGAAAATGGACGTGCTTCATTTTGGCCAGCTTTCAAAGTGATGGTATACGTTTTTAAGGGAATGCAATTTGCATTTTTATGATGCTTATGGCACGTGCTTCAGGTGATTCCACTCCTGCAGGTTTGATCGGCGAGCGGCTTCTTCCCCTTTTGAGATAAATCTAGGTTTCGGTCTATCCGTTCAATGCCTTGAGAAGTCTATTATTTGAGATGTTATTCTGCGAGGCTAGATTGTTACTGGTAGGGAAGGACAGTGGCACTAAAGGCATGACCTGGGAATCTGGAAGTGAACTTCATTACTTAATGGACAATCCGAGTTTAGAGTTTTTGTTTAGTACCAGTCTCTTTTGGTCACTATCCCCATTGATAGACCTCAGGGAAAGAAGTGAAATCGGGACAATGCAGTCACGAACAGAAGTTTATAACTGGTCTATAACTGGAGGTCCTTGAGAAGTCATTACTCGAGACATTTATGATTTCGTGAAGTTTCCTACCAGGAGGTCAGCGAGGAGCTTAGCTTAAAGTTAGTCCTCCAACGCGAAAGTCAATCACCAGGGACTTCACCTTGAGAAGCTAACACGAAGAAGTTATTTCTGAGAAGTCAATTTGGGGAACTAGTCTGGAGTCAATACGAAGAAGTTTATTCCTCGCATAATTCCTCGAAGGCTATTCGCAAAGTTTAACGAGAAGTCACCTTTAGACTTCATGGCCTGGATTCCATGATCTAAGGTTACACTAATATGTCCAGAGAGTCCATTGCTAAGTTATGAGCAGCGTGGGAAGTTCAGAAAAGTAATAAGAAACTTGAAAAGCGCTGGTTTAGTACTTTGGGTTTACTGGAGTGTTGAGGTTACTGCAGTTAATGGGAAGTGCAATGCGGAAGCTTATTTCGGATCCTCGTCACTGGGAAGTTTATTTCGAAGTTTATTGAGCGCTCCCAGGATCTCGACCTATTGAGCTGGTGGTCGTGCAGGTGCGAGTCGTGGGTCCAACTGAAACTCAGCGAAGATTCAGTTAACGTTAAGCTGAGATTCACCTCAACATTCCAGCAGAATTCATACAGTTCACTTTTTTCAAGTGATTTTTTTTGGATATTTCTAGAGACATTTCATGACACATTATATGGGATAAGGGATATTCTGTGGGATATTCTAAGGAATATTCTATGGGATATTCTAAGGGATACATGGGTGTGATACAATGGATCAGTCATGCATTGAAGTTAGTTTGTGGATTTCTGGCCAAATATCTAGAGACATTTGAGGCAACAATCTGGCAATGATCTGGCAATGATCTGGCAATGATCTGGCAATGAGCTGGCAATGAGCTGGCAATTATCTGGCAACAATCTGACAATGATCTGACAACAATCTGACAATGATCTGACAAGCTGTTGAAGTATTTGCTCTAATTTCGGCTCCAACTCGGGCTCCACCCCGGGCTTGAACTTCGGGGTCTAATACCAGGTTTCACTGTTAAGACTAAAGGCCCTGCATCTCCTAGGGTCACTGCATCTCCTAGGGTCACTGCATCTCCTATGGTCACCATGGTTCCCATGGATCCCTATGAACAACCCATTTTGAGGGTTCCGCGAGCTCATCTCAGGTGTATGGGTCCATCTGAAGACCCAACCTCAGATCTTCAGGCCTTTAGTGAGTACTGAGTCATGAATAGATCAGTGCGATTCGCACACCTTCACCAATTCTTTCACCCATCGAGATCATGCAGCTGCGTCACTTCCATTCACCCATTGTTCATTGGCTTTGATTCACTTTGATCACTTTCACACTGCATCTATACATCCAGGGCTATATTGATGGGACCATTCACATCATCCAATTAGCATCCAATTAGTTCGGTGGCCTGCAGTACTCCAAAGTAAGAGATGAAGCAGGTATAGTTGTGTTTAACCTGATTAGAGTAGTCTCTGTCATCCATCCTAAGGCATCCACCTTTAACCATCTATCCTAAGGCATCCACCTTTAACCATCTATCCTGAGCCATCCACCTTTAACCATCCATCCTGAGCCATCCATATTTAATCATGTCTAACTGAAAGTCGTAGCATTTAATAGTACTGAGAACAGGAGTAGTGTATAGTAAAGCGATATTGAGTTACTAATACAGAAAATGTTATATCTTAGACCAGCAACTAATAGTAGCACTATTTAGTACAGGGCACTATTTAGACTACTGCACTATTTAGTATTACTGCACTATTTAGTACTAGAGCAATATGTAGTACTAGAGCAATATGTAGTACTAGAGCAATATGTAGTACTACAGAGAACAGACTATCAAGAGTGTTAAAACTAGGTGACCCAGCTGAGACTGCTAATGCATGGTTATTCAAACGGCTGAGATTGTATGGTAATCCTTAGAGTGCTAAGTTTAGTATGTAGTATAGTACAGCACAGGCAGTGGAGTACACTCGAACATTATATACTACAATACAGTAAGATGGTTTAGTGTGTGGTGAACTACAGTGCAGTAGTAGTGTATAGTATAGTCTAGTACAGTAGTATAGTACAGTAGAGTAGTATAGTCTAGTATAGTCTAGTATAGTACAGTAGTATAGTACAGTAGTATAGTTCCTATACTGATGCAGTGCAGTATAGCAAATCACAATATGGCGGAAGTCTAGTTTAATGTGTGAAGTATGGTGGTATAGTGTAGCGTAATGTCTAGTATGATGTCGTGTGCTAGTATTTTGTAGAGTGGGAGCAGTACATTCTCGTACAGTCTAGTACAGTCTAGTACAGTCTACTACAGTCTACTACAGTCTACTACAGTCTACTACAGTCTACTACAGTCTACTACAGTCTAGTGGTATAGTCCAGTACTATAGTCTAGTAGTATAGTCTAGCACTATAGTCNAGTCTACTACAGTCTAGTGGTATAGTCCAGTACTATAGTCTAGTAGTATAGTCTAGCACTATAGTCTAGTAGTATAGTCTAGTAGTATAGTCTAGTATTGTATATGTTTCATTCTTGTTGTGTTATGTACGAAGTTATCTATTTTGTTGGTTGATGGTGCCTTCCCATGATGACCAATGCGTTTATATACCATTTGAAGAGAAACTTGTAGTCAAAAGTCTTCACCAGAACAAAGATGGTGATTGTTCTAACACCTTTAAAAAACGGACATTATTGTTGAGGTAGAACGCTGTGAATCGGCATTCGTGATAGCCCTAATTAGTATCGGCAGAGAGGCTTCATGATACCTCCATAGTAGTGATCTACCGATCGTATCTGACAGTATATCAGTATAATATGGTGTAGTCTACTCTATTATAGTATGGTATAGTATAGTATAGTATAGTATAGTATAGTATAGTATAGTATAGTATAGTAGAGTGGTACAGTAGTACAGTAGTATAGTATAGTAGTATAGTAGTATAGTAGTATAGTCGTACAGTACAGTATAGTACAGTAGTACAGTATGGTTTAGTACAGTAGTACAGTATAGTATAGTACAGTATAGTAGTATAGTATAGTACAGTAGTACAGTAGTACAGTATAGTATAGTACAGTAGTACAGTATAGTATAGTACAGTATAGTACAGTACAGTATAATACCGTAGTACAGTACAGTATAGTACAGTAGTACAGTACAGTATAGTACAGTAGTACAGTACAGTATAGTACAGTATAGTATAGTAGTATAGTACAGTACAGTATAGTACAGTAGTACAGTATAGTAGTTCCAGTAGTCTACTGGTGGCCATGGAAGTTGGAATCCGCTAAGGAGTGTGTAATAACTCACCGGCCGAATGACCTAGCCCTGAAAATGGATAGTGCTAAGCGTAATACTTATACTTTACCACTTTTCGTGTTTAAAAAAAGAGTAGGCAGGCGTGGAGGTGGTGTAGAAGCTTGGTCCATGTCAACAGTAAATGAACATGGATAAGTCGATCCGAACCTCCAAGCATAGCTGTTAATAAAACGATTTTCGGTTTTAGGGAGGGAAAGGGAAACTGGTTACAATTCCAGTACTTGGATATGGAAACAGTAACGTAAAGAATGTGAATACATTCGAATAAGTTCTGGAAAGAGTTTTCTTTTTTTTATAACATTCAATAACCTTGGAAATGGATTAACCAGAGAGAAGCATCAGTAAATGC
>NKZC01000391.1:0-11657 GCA_002374385.1 Metschnikowia borealis
CTGTACTACTGTACTATACTCTACTGTACTACTGTACTATACTCTACTGTACTACTGTACTATACTCTACTGTACTACTGTACTATAAAAGACCCGAAGCAAAATCATCTTTTTGGGCCCAAAGTTGGGTGTATTCATCATAAACCCACACATCCTGCATGTGCACCCCAGGGCGTGCACGACCGCCTACCAAAAGAAGCAGGTTCGGGTCAAAGTATGGCCCATCCGGGCAGGAGGTGCATCCTCGTTGCACGGAATACTATCCTGGCTTTTTGAATGTGCTAGAACAATCGCAATTAATGTTCTAGTGAAGAGTTCTTGACGCCACGTTTTCCCTCTAAAGTTATACAACCCAATCTACTTCTTCTCTTTGAGGAACCTTCAACGAATATAGTATCAATCAGGCATAAAAAAACATAACAAATACTAAGAAATATCAGTCACCAGTTAATCTAATAAGACCGTATATATGGTCAATCAGTGGTGTGGAAGATCGTATAGATAGTAGGCAGAATCGTAGTAGTCAGGCCGCGCGCTTTTTGACGAGACTACACGCAACAGGTGCACGCAGCCTCACAGAAAAACTGGAACTGCACAGGCTGAACACCATGTCGTTTTACGTTTCCGCTCCAGGCAAGGCGATTCTTTTCGGCGAACATCTGGCCGTATACGGTAAACCGGCGATTGCCGCTGCATTGTCGCTTCGGGCGTACATGCTCGTGGAGCCGGGGGAAGATGCTGGGCAGATAGAGTTGTTTTTTCCGGATTTGGATATTTCGGCCGCATGGACGGTGCTGGAGCTTCCGTGGGACGAGATGCGGGGGTTGGTGACGTACGACGAGGCCCGGAGGCCACTTCCTCCCTCGGATCTCGTCCCGGAGATCTTGCTGGCCTTGGAGGGCCCTCTTCGCTCCTGCACACCGGGCCTCCACTACTCCGCCTGCAGGTGCTTTCTCTACATGTACATGAGTATGTGCACTTCGGAAACTCCTGGTAGACGGTTTTCTATCCGCTCAACGCTTCCTATTGGTGCAGGCTTGGGCTCTTCTGCTGCTGTGTCCGTGTCCTTATCTGCAGGCATGGCTTTAGTCGGCGGTCACGTGCCCTCCCCATCCGCAAATTCTTTGAGTGATTCTTCCTCTTCTCTTGACTTCATTGATCTGTGGGCGTTCATTGGCGAGAAGTGTTTCCATGGTAATCCCTCTGGAATCGATAATGCTGTGGCCACCTATGGTGGTGCTGTATTGTACCAGCGTGCACACAAGGTTGGCGTGCGTCAGAACTTGCAGCAGTTTCCCGAATTGGCTCTTTTGCTTACCAATACGAAGGTGCCCCGCAGCACTGCTACCTTGGTGGGACACGTGGCCGACCAACATGGGAAGTTTCCCGAAATTAGTGGTGCTATTCTTGATGCCATGGGGCACATTGTGCAGGACGCGCATGCCACCATGCAGGCCGTCCCTCTTGACCGGGCCCGTTTACGTCAATTGGTGGCTATAAACCATGGTTTATTGGTTGCATTGGGCGTCTCGCACCCACGTCTTGAAGAGGTGAAAATCGTGGCCGACCGGGCTGGTGTGGGCGCCACTAAATTAACCGGCGCTGGCGGTGGAGGCTGTGCGCTTACCATTTTGGAGGATGGGGTGGCCGATTCCAAGGTTGAAGCCGTCCAAAAAGAATTCGAGGCTATGGGCTTGGAGACATACAGTACTGCGTTGGGAGGTAAGGGTGTGGGCATGCTAGTGCCTACGCCAGAGACGGAACAGTACTTTACGCAGGCGGCCGTGGCGGGGCTCGTAACCAGAGACTCCATCGAGGCTGCCATCGGTTCGTCCCTGGTTGCTGAGTGGGTGTACTGGTGATCCCATGGTGATGGATGCAGGAGCCTAATATTAATCAATCCTCCTCTTTTCATTTGTCTGGATGGAAATAAAAGAAAAAGTGTATTGTAAAGGAGTATCCAATTGTATGGAGTCAGTTGAACATCTAAAAATATATATATATATATATGTTTATTCTTAGGCTACGAGTCTATAAATTTGTCTCGGAGATAACTTCAATAAGAAGTGCAAAAACTCCGAGAGAACACCGAAGTGTTTAGAGAAAAGAAAGTTCGCCAGTGGGTTTTGAGACCTCCGTCTATAATTGTTGAGGGTTTCCATAAAGACTTGCATAGACTGAAACGCTTATCTTGTTTCTTCTTTCCTTGTGCCATGTGATATGAACTAGAATCCCTGTCTTGTGGACTGTTTCGATACTCTAGACATGGGCGAGATCCCCTCTTTATATACCACGTCACCAGAAATTCCAATCTCCTGCACCGGACTTGTTCATCCCTTGTCTGAAGTCAAACCCTATGACTCCTGACACAAAGACCCGGTTTGTATTATCCGTCTGCACATATACAAACCTCGGAATCTGAAGAGACCTGTCCCTTCATCCAATTCCGCTGTATTGCAGATAAGACCTTACCTGCATTCACGGGTCAGCACATGTCTCATATTCAACACTTCGGCCCTCAATACGACCTCTATTCCTCTATGCCCGACCAGTCTAAATAACGTGCAATTGTTCCTCCTTAAGTAGTCATCGGCGAATAAACACACTAAAACAGAGTACTGGACGTAACCAGAACCTAACAACACTAGCAAAATTCAACTGCCAATAATTCAAAAGTTTCGTAATTATGATTTAAATATTGCTCAGCATCAAAGATTCAAAATAAACGGTTTATGAGAAGTCTCGATAAAGATTCAAAACACTAACTTTTGATTATTGGCATGTTCAAGTTTCCGAGTGTGGATGGAAACATTTTGGCGAGCTGGTTTGAATACCTTTGAAAAGCATTGTAGTTTTGAAAAACACTATAGTTGTTCAACAGCTACTATGCCCCTTGATTGCTCTCCTGCTGCTCTCCTGCTGAGTATATTAATATAGCCACTGAATTCGGCACGTTTTTTCACATACCAGAGGTGAACCAGAGGTGAATGCTTTGAGGTAAACATATACCCTTTGTCTTTCAAGCGAGGAAATGAGCCCTTGGTACTTTGAATACCAATTTTAAGGCCGGTGAACACTCACTGAAAAAAGAGTCTCTGTCTAAAGGGATCATGCACGTGAGACCCTGCGGTTTCTTTCGAGTACGCTGAGAAACGTAACATTAAGCTTGTTAGGAAAAATCCTACGAGCACTAGAATTGAGTATTTAGTGTCGGTGGATTCTACTAACGAGGCTTAGCTTAGGCTCAGTCTCAAACCATACCACTGCATGCTCGGAATAGCAACCGACATTCGGGCACTGCAAGCATATAAAGACGGAGTAGAAGTTGGACTCCGAGCATCCTGAGCACCGTAGCACCTGCGCCTTGTACTCGTTTAATTTCTTTTGTTTAACAGGCTGTTGATCTTTAGTCTGTGTATAGGACATAAATTTTTGGATGCTGGCGTTAATGCTGATAGAAATGGCCACAGCTTGTTGGTAAGTGGCTTTCACGGTGGCATTAGCTTTGGAGCTGAGTACCATCGGGAAGTGCTTGCAGGGCTGGATCTGGCCGATATTAGACACCATCTGCGATATGATAGGAATGGTGTAAAATATATGCGTTAAAAATCGAATGAAATGGTTAGGGATAGATTAAAATGGTGTTGATTGGAATAGATCAAAACTGGAATGAAGTATGAGATGGTGAAGCCCCCATGAGTATGAGATGGTGAGGCCTTCATGAGTATGAGATGGTGAGGCCTTCATGAGTATGGTGTGAATTGCCTCATGAGTATGATGGTGAAGTCCCTGATGAATATGATGGTGGGAAGCACTCATGAGTATGATGGTGGGAATATGATGGTGTGAACCCCTCAGGAGTATGATGGTGGGAAGCCCCCATGAATATGATCCTTATGAATATGATGGTATGAATCCATCGTGAATATGAGGAAGAAGTTCCTGATGAATATGAGGGAGAAGTCCCTGATGAATATGATGTGAAGGTTAGTATTCAAGGAGACTTTATACTGCGCGCTAGGCTCCATGCAAGAGGACGCATGTGATATGCCCGCACCAGGGAGAACTCCTGATGAGGACATTTCCGGTCAATGTGAAACATTGCGATGTTTCAAATCCTGTGGCTGGCTGTTTCAAGAAATCCCTCAAGGGTTACCCGAAGCAGCAAGGAAGTATATGAAGCCAGCGGTTCGCCTGATAACATGAATCCTCAGGGATCCCTCTAAGGCATGTAATAGTATTCGAATATACAACTGATATAACTTTGTTTTATAAATCCCAAAGTCCTGAACGAGTTCTAACCAAGCCAAGGGTAGAAAATACATTAAGCTAGCAGAAATGTGACATTAAGCTATCAGAAATGTGACATTAAGCTAGCAGAAATGTGACATTAAGCTAGCAGAAATGTGACATTAAGCTATCAGAAATGTGACATTAAGCTAGCAGAAATGTGACATTAAGCTATCAGAAATGTGACAATAAGCTAGCAGAAATGTGAAATCAAGCTATTCCGAAGGAATCATCAACGAGTATAGTTTCGATTGGCTAATAACCGTACTCACAATTAATACTAACTAATAACTACATATTTGATCATTTCCAAATCCATATTTCCTTCGTGTTCGGTGATTAGCGACTCTTGATCAATCTCCTGGTTGGGCACCTTTTCTTCCCCTTTTCTTTCTAATACTGCGTCAGCTCCGAATGTACGAACACATAAACCCTTTCCCATTTGCTTGGACACATTTTCTCCAAAGGAAGCTCGGCCAGACTTTCCTCCAAACACCGGCGAAAAATCTTGATGATGTAATAAGCCTGAAACCTCTCGCCCACCAACCGCATGAAAAATACCACTGGCTCCATAACCACAAAATCTCGGATCAGGAATTTGCTGGCCAGTACGGTCTGCACATGTTCAGCAATATGGACATAGGCATGCCAGTTTTCGGGGCTAGGCCGGTGGCTCTCAAAGTAGTGTCTTATATCGAGAACGGAATGCGTCTTCATGTTCATCGTGACCAAGAGGCGCTCGTCCACACACTTGCGGAACAAATCGACGATATCCCTTTCGATTCTGCATAAGTAATGCTTGACCCTTTCTTCTGTGTCCGGCGATACATGCTGCGGTTTATCGTCCAAAACCTGGTACACGTTCGTGGGGCCTTCGAAGTATACCCAGAGATATTCCAGGTCTGGCCAGAATTCCAAGGTCTTGACAAACTCCGCCTCCAAAATAGCTGCCTTGTGATGCACTTGAAGCGTATAAGGAATGTTGGTCTTGTCCACTAGCAGGCCAAGGCTCATGTACGGGGAGAACGATTAGGTGTGAACACTGGAAATGGATGGAACCGTGGTGGTTTCTGTATCCACCAACCTTTGAAGGTAAGCGAGTGTAGCCATCCGGCTCCTTATTTTCTTTTCTGGAACCGCCTTGACGTTTCTGGAACTGATCTTGAACTGATCTTGAACTGATCCTGAACTGATCTTGAACTGATCCTGAACTGATCCTGAACTGATCCTGAACTGATCTCGAACTGATCCTGAATTGATCTTGAACTGTTTCTGGACTATTCCTGAACCGAATAGGGATGGAGTTATCTCTAACCAATCAATACCTTCAGTACCTCCGACAATCTCTTTGACCAAGTAACACCTTCAATTAGACAATCTTTTTAATCAGACCTGCAACGAAACTTCAACGGAACTTCAACGAAACTTCAAAGATCTTTACAGTATCTTCAATCAGACAGACTGTAATGGTTATTTCTGCTTCCAGACAACCTCTTGACAAATCACACCCTAGAAACAACATCTTCAGGAAGACCTTTGGTCAGAAAAACCTTAGTCAATTCCCAAGCTATTAAACCCTCAACAATAGCTTCAGCAGTGCCTTTGGTAGTATCTTGTGCAGTACTTTAATCAGAGTGTACCTTGTGCAGTACCTTTGGTAGTATTTCAATCAGACAGTCTTAACGAGACAACTCCCTTAAGAAATTTCACCACTAAATTAGACAGTACTGAATTAGACAGTACTAAATTAGACAGTACCCTAAGTAGACAATCCTTCAGACAATCTTTAATAGACAATCTTTAATAGACAATCTTTAATAGACAATCTTTAATAGACAATCTTTGGTAGACAATCTTTGGTAGACAGTTTTTCAATCAGACAAGCCTTCAATGGAATAAATAGGAAATATCCCGACTAGACTATACTTTCACGAATACCCCAATCAGAAAATCCTCTAACCAATCAAATTTCAACCTGTAACTTTTTCAAACAAATACCTTCAACAGACAAGACCTTAATTAGACAGTTTTTCTAGACAGTCTCTTTAGACAGTCTCTTTAGACAGTCTCTTTAGACAGTCTCTTTAGACAATCTCTCAATTAGACAAGTCAATAGAAATTACCTTAAATAGAAGGCTTAAATTTCCCAGACGTTTGATTGGCATAGCAGCCATTGTGAAGGACACCTGCATATAGTCCCGGGATCATTCTCATGGCTTCTTGTCCTGAAAGTTATAATCTTGTCATAATTTGAGATTTAGTCATTAACAAATTAATGAAGATTCACTTTTGGATCGCCTTTAGAAGTGGTTTAGAAAACAACCATTTCTTCTCTTTAATAAAATGTTGTTCGATAAAGTAGTCTGTCGTGAGTTTCTAGCTTTTCAGCTTTCGGTGGCCATTCCAAGGAGTTAAATGTGCTCATGTGCATGCACACAGTGTTATTTCACTTACTGCTCACTTTATACCCATACTCAGTCGTGCTTGCTGACAGAAGTGTGACCGCATGCTGGAGAAAGAGAACTAGGTATACACAAAGAAAGAAGTGATCCCACTAAGGAACAATCAACCCCAGTAAAGTCTCTGGAATCAAGTCTAACAAGTCTCTGTAGATCCGGGAAATAATCACGTCTAACAAGTCTCTGTAGATTCAAGAAACAATTTAACGCCAGTTAAAAAGCCTGTAAGTCCAGGAAACAACCACGTCTAACAAGCCTGTAAGTCCAGGGAACAATCAAGTCCACAGGAGAAGTCAGTCAGTCAGGAGAAAGTCCACAGGAGAAGTCAGGAAAAAGTCCACAGGAGAAGTCAGTCAGTCAGGAAAAAGTCAGTCAAATACAAGTCGTAGATGCAATGAGTCAGTACCTTACTACCAGACTAGATTCCCCGGTTAAATTCCACCACTTCAATAGGCTCGCCCTTGTCGTCCTTCAAGTTGTGGAACTTGTCCTCCAAGGCCGAAACACTAATCTGGCGTCTCTGAGGAAAAACAGCCAAGGCAAACGGCAAGGCCACCAATGACGTGGCGAAAATCAAGCCGATATTCACGGCCGTCTCCATGAGTTTCAGTTTGCCCCGTAACAACCTCGACTTCTGGAGCCGCACAAGCACCAAAGGAGGAATCACCATAATGGGCGTAGCATTGATCACACGACTGGCTGCCGTTTCTCCCACCGCATGCCAAGCTGCCGTCTGGGATGATCCCAACTCTTGCCCGTCTTTTCCGTATACGGAAATGCCTTTCTTCAACTCCTCACTACGCATGAGAAACACATTGGCAATTCCGGCGGAAACAACCGCTGCAAACGGAACCAACCGCCCCAAAACCGTCCGCGTGGCCGGCAGAATGTTCTTAAGCCTGGGAACAACGGAATTGAGCCCAAGGGCCACCGTGCAAGACGCCGTCACCGCCATGGTGTAATTAGTAGCGATTTGCGCCGTCGTCAAGGGGTGGGACTTGTTGGCATTCAGAATGTTGATAGCCACATTAAGCGACTGGTTGGCCACCTGCCAAAAAAGCGTGCCTGCCGTGCCCAACCCGGGCGTAAGCATGCCTGCAGTCACCACCAAGTTGGATAACACACAAGAACTCATCCGGAAGGGGAGAAACACGGTTTCGCCCGTATCGGGATGGAGGGTGGAGTCTAGGATCTTCTTCTGGCGCCACAAATCGGGCGTCATCTTGGGAATGACGCCGTTCTTATAGTCCCAGATTTTGTGCTTGGCACGTTCCACGTCACTGGGCGTATTAAGCAACATCGACGGGTCCGAGAGGTCAGCGCAGTGGCGCACACGGCCGAAGTACGTAGAAAGATCGTACCGGGAGGGGGGGAGCGGCACGGGGCCGGGGATCGACGAAGCCATTGAAGAAGTGAGTTGGAGTCACACCTGTACACCACTACATCGGGTGTAGGAAAATCTGGTGCACGGGTGTATGTGAGCACCGGTGTACGGATGTATATTTTGAACAGGCCCAGTGTACACCCGTACAACCCCACCTGTTCCACGTAACATCGCACACCAACACCCGACCGTTGGCAATGGTGATTGCTATTGGCGTTGATCTTGTTCAGATCCTGCGTATAAGTGGTGTTCTAAAGCGGCATGGCGACCGGTTCCTCCGCCGCATCCTCCACCAATCAGAGCTCGCCATATACACATCCTTACCTCCGGCCAAAAGAGACCAATTCGTGGCCGGGGCCTGGGCCGCCAAGGAGGCGGTATTCAAGACTTTGGATCCTGCAGACCAGGCAGATTTCACCTTTCGGAATTGGTACAGACACTCCAAAGGGAACCGGCCGGCCATCGCCTATAAACCCGTACCTCCGGCCTCTCCAATTTCCTCGTCAAACCCCATTCTATCGAAAGAAGACTTTCTCCTTTCCATCTCCCACGATAACGATATGCTTGTGGCCACAGTCTTGAGACAGAGGAGGTGATGGTAAGCAGGAGGAGTGTGTGTAGGTGCCAGGTCACATGACCAATTCTTAAGGCCTTGAGTCTTTATGGTCTCCCTATCGAGTCTCTCGATGAAGTCTATCAAGTCTCTCTGAAATCATCACAAGGCTATGAAGCGATATCCGGTGTCTCTGGGGATGGGAGGATGTTTCTCATGGTACCTTGAAAATCATGATTATACCGAATGGCGGAATTCCTGGGGTTTCGGTATCCTGGTTCATTTTATAGCCTCAGTTCTTGCTTTGACATTTTACTGTCACTTTCTGGGTTTAAATTTGAGTGGTAGATGGACGAAGTCATGCTGTGAGAATGAATAACCACTAGTCAATGGCATTAAAGAAATAAGAATGGCATCCTGCAGAGAAGGGCTGAAGTATAAGATTTGGTCTTGAGTCTTCAGAACGTATTGGGTGGTCATTAATTTCGATGGGTGACAGGCCGACTTCCTAAGCAGACACTTAGATCTGTAAAAACTTGGATTCGACAGTTAAATCAGGCAGATACTTGAATAGCCGCCAAGCTTTGTCTAGATGTGTCTAGACTGTCTAGATCCCATGAACTATCTGGAAGCTCATACTACTGAAACGGCAATCCCTGTTTCCCCCGATAACACCAATCAGGCATGGAGCCATGTTTGTCACCCTGTATGAAGACCATTCTCACTCCCACATTCAACATTAATTTCACCAGCCTATCAGCTCCGAATCTAATGCTAGACCATTAAATCCGGATCCAACCGTCTAAACTAACAACTCTGAATCTAATACACTAGACCATCAACTCTGAATCCAATACAAAGACCGTTAACTCTGGATCTATAGTGTAGACTAAAAAAAACAGTCTCAACTGACCAGTATGCTCTGTCAGAAATTAGTCAATGAAACAAGTGATACAGTATTACATGAGTAGTCGTAGTATTGTATGATAAAGAAAAAGAAGAAGTGGTACGAATAATTTTGTGGACATAGGGGGCACTTTATGTAGGCATTTTTTGCATGGCTGCAAGGAGTGTACGGGTGTTTGTGTTTGTGTTTGTGGCTGTAAGTTTCTATGTTTCCATATAAATAGCTCCGGTATTGCAGATAGTGGATCGGGCATTTTACTCTATACCACATTGTCTATCTCATTCTGCATACCCTCTCTCTCTCTTTTCTCTATTCCTTCACTACACTCTCCACTCCTTCTGTTGATTCAACTGTCTACTCCCATTCGACAGTGGCTGGGGGCTTGGACGTGATGTCGTAGGTCACACGGGCGACGCCGTCCACCTCGTTGACGATTCTGGAGGCAACACGCTTCAAGAACGAGGCCTCGAAGATGAACCAGTCGGCCGTCATGAAGTCCACGGTCTCAATAGCACGCAATGCAATCACTTGCTCGTACGTTCTTTGGTCACCCATGACTCCGACAGACTTGACGGGCAACAATGCTGCGAACGCCTGCGAGATGTCCTTGTACAAGCCTGCGGCCTTGATTTCCTCGATGAAGATGGCGTCGGCTTCACGGGCAATCTTGACCTGCTCACGTGTCACTTCTCCAAGCACACGGATGGCCAATCCTGGGCCGGGGAAGGGGTGTCTCCACACCAAGTCGTGTGGAACGCCCAACAACTCTCCCAAATGACGCACCTCGTCCTTGAACAACTCACGCAAAGGCTCGATCAACTTCAACTTCATGTCTTCCAACAAGCCTCCCACGTTGTGGTGCGTCTTGATGGTTTGCGATGGGCCCTTGAACGAGATGGACTCGATCACATCGGGATACAATGTTCCTTGTAACAAGTACTCAATTTCCTGGCCAGACTTGGGCTTAATCTTGGCGGCCTCGTCCTCGAACACGTGGATGAACGTGTTTCCGATGATCTTACGCTTTTTCTCGGGGTCCGTGACACCCTTCAAACGGTCCAAGAACAAGTCCGATGCGTCCACCACCGTCAAGTTGATACCCAAACCTTCGGTCAACGTCTTGTGCACCTGCTCGGTCTCGTTCTTTCTCATGACTCCATTGTCCACGTAAATGGCGTGGAAACGGTCTCCAATGGCCTCGTGCAAGATCTTGGCCCCCACAGTGGAGTCCACACCTCCGGAAACGGCACCAATGACCTCGGCGGTAGGGCCCACCAACTTCTTGATCCGGGCAATCTCTGTGTCCACAAAGTTTTCCATGGACCAGTTGTTCTGGGCCTTACAGATGTCAATGGCAAAGTTCCTCAACAAGGTCTTTCCGTTGACCGAGTGGGTGACCTCAGGGTGGAACTGGATACCGTAAATTGCATCCTTCTCGTGGGCAATGGCACAGTATGGCGAGTTGTCGGAAGTGGCCACGGTTTTGAAACCAGTGGGCAAAGCGTGCAACTTGTCTCCGTGAGACATCCACACCTGCGAGTGGTCCACACCCTTGAAAAGAGGACACGACTGGTCCTCGACGTTCAAGGTGGCAGGGCCATATTCCCTCTTGTCACCACGGCCAACACCCTTTCCGTTGATCCAGGCCAACTCCTGCATTCCATAACAGATACCCAAGATTGGGACGTTCAACTTGAACACATCGTGATCCACGTGAGGGGCGTCTTCGGCGTAAACCGAGTAGGGGCCTCCCGACAAAATCACTCCCTTGGGGGTCCACGACAAGTCGGCGATTTTTTGCGTGCAAGGCAACATCTCGGCGTAGATGTTGAACTCTCTCAATCTTCTGGTGATCAAGTGAGAGTATTGCGAGCCAAAGTCCAACACGAGAATGGTGTCGAAGACCTTGGACACTTCGATGGGAACATCGTCGAATTCGGACATTATGTAGATTTGGGCGGGTGTAGGAATTGGGATAACCCAAGAGAAAAAAAAGTCGATGGGGAGCGCGGAAATATCAACATTTATATAGGCCGCGATGCCGGGCCTGCAGGTGGGCCCGTG
>NKZC01000247.1:0-24239 GCA_002374385.1 Metschnikowia borealis
AAGTTTCGTACCCCTAGCACAGTCTTCCCAGCCAAATGGCTTAATTTTTCACACCAACTTTCACACCAACTTTCATTAGCAATTATTCTGAATCTTAAGCCTGGAAAATCGCCTCATATGTACTATGGCAAAATATGGTAGTATATGCTATACCTTGTTTTCCTAGCATATATCCAACTACCAGTAAAAACATGCAGAGAGGAAACTTCACTGAAATGGCTGTGTATGGGTTACTCATACTCTGCTGTATTTAGATATTGTGGAATCTACGGTAAACAGGGCCCTGGCTAGAGGTATCATGAAGCCTACTCTGTCTGATCCTACCAGTGGCCAGGCCACCATTGTACGAAGTCAGCATTGTCATCAATGTACGAAAAAAAAAAAAAAAAAAAAATATTACGATGGACGTGATGCGTAGTTTTAAGTCATTATAGTGGAGTGCAGTAATCATCATAGTACTTCATACAATCTTGACTGCCATTGCTCTGGTAAAGAGTTTCTCGTTACTACCTTATCCCTTTGTTGTATAATGTCCGGCTCCGTTTTCTGGGAACATCAACAAGCGTAGTATCAAAAAGGCATAAATGCATGGAAAATATAACATTTATACGTATACATTTTTATGACACAGGAAGGCAACTGTAGTACTAAATACTATACTACCTTTGGAACAGATAATATTACTGACAGTGGAAAGTGGAAAGTGGAAGTGGAAAGTGGAAGTGGACAGTGGAAAGTGGTCAGTGCAAAGTGGATAGTGGACAGTGATCAGTGGACAGTGGACAGTGGAAAGTGGACAGTGGACAGTGGACAGTGGAAAGTGGACAGTGGACAGTGGAAAGTGGAAAGTGGACAGTGGAAAGTGGTCAGTGGAAAGTGGAAAATGGAAAGTGAACAGTGGACAGTGGAAACTGGAAACTGGAAAGTAAACAGTGAACAGTGGAAGTGGTCAGTGGAAAGTGGAAGTGGTCAGTGGAAGTGGACAGTGGAAGTGGACAGTGGAAAGTGAGTTGCAATTATGATCCTGACTACTGATAGCTATCCAAGTCTTATCCGTACGTTAAAAAAAGGAGGATGTTGAATTTGGTAAGTATGCAGTACTTGGTATATAGACCACCAGAACCCCTCAAGAGGCTCTATATTTCTGGGGCTGGGCCGTTTCTGGCGTGCCGACGCCGACGTAGCATCACTTGAAGAATCTGGCAGACTGCATATAGCCCGAGGATCACCCGGAGTTTCACCTGAACTAGTCCCCATACATGAAGTCGCTTGGCAAGCCAAACCGCTCTACGGAGCCGGTCCCGATGCTCAATAAGGTATGCCACAAAAAGAAGCCCGGCAAGCGAAGGAGCTAGCTTGGAAGTATGGGCTGTATGCAGGTCGTCGTCCTGGCGGGGTGCACGGGTCTTTTTGTTTCGGTGGGGGTGCAAATAATGATTGGCCAGCGGTCCGACCAAATCCCAATTCTTCGAGTGTTTGGGTTCTTCATTATTTTTTCTGGAGCATAGAAAGAAATTAAAGATGTTTCGGAGCGGATTCCCGATTTTGGAAGGCTTTTTTTTGGGGGGTATGGAGCCAAAAATGCCCAACCCAAGCCATTTATGAAGCCATTTGGCTGTTTTTTTGCGCTTTTTCACTGGTTTTTTGACGGTGATCCCCAAACTTTCACGGGCCGCCTCGGAATCCCCGGCCAAATCCCCCGAAAATGTCCCCTTCCGTCCTAAACTCCGGATCGACGCCCTGCACTCCCGCCACCTCCCCAAGAGGTTCTGTGCTCTGTTTTTTTTGTGTGTGTTCTCAATCATCGGTCTGGTTGGTAGAACCACGGTTCGCATTTGGGTGCAAAATCGCACCCACTGTGGCCAGGGCTCGTAACGAGAAACAAGACAAGACTACACTAAACAGCGAAACAGAAAAAGGGGGAAAAAGGGAAAAAAGGGGAAAAAAGGAGAAAAAAGGGAAAAAAGGGAAAAAAGGGGAAAAAAGGGGAAAAAAGGGGAAAATCAGAAAATCAGAAAAAAAGTGGAAAAAAATGCGTGTCAGCTAGTATGTCTTCGGACCCAATAGAGGAGTATTTCAGCACTCAAAACGAACCATCCAAATGGGATCAGCGTGAGAAAAAACTGATTAAGCAAACCCGATTCAACACCATCAAGTTCGCCAAAAGATGCTCCAACTATTGAAATATCGTGAAGTTTCTGCGTGATATCAACAATGTCCTGTATATAATGCCTTCGAATCAACCTTCCTTTCTCTTTCTCTGTTAAAATATAAAGCAGCAGAGATTCTCTCTTTGACGAATTATCGGCAAGTGAACATAATAAACCGAGTAAAATACCCGTATTTTTTTCAAGTCTTTTAAAACAAATCAATACTCATCTTCGCTACTTTCAATTTCTCTTTGTAATGGAATTTCTTGATGGAGAAAGAAAAAAAAAGAGCATATTCAGATAAGAATGGTGCAAAAATAGAAGAATGGAGCAAAAATAGAAGAAAAATAATCTGTCATATGTTTTGAAACCAATTCAGGTTTTTTCAGCCTACCAAATCGTAATACAGATTAGCGTCCTTAGATGATACAAGAATATTTATTTTTAATAATAATGAAAGCAGATTAGGCAGTATTTTTTAGATTCTGGTTACGTCCAGTACTCTGTTTTGTATGATTATTCGCCGATGGTTTCCCAGTAGGTGGAAAACCGAGTACTTATATAGCTAGCCTACTCTGTAGTCTATATTCTATATTGTATTCTAGTCTATAGTCTATATTCTATATTCTATTCTAGTCTATAGTCTATTCTAGTCTATAGTCTAGTCTATAGTCTATTCTAGTCTATAGTCTATTCTACTGTACGTCTAGTACTGGGGGTTATGTTCATTGGTGGACTCCCAAGAAGTGAGAATTAGTACTTATATAGCTAACCTGTGAGTACCAGAGAAGTGGAGCATGGTGGTTAAATGCCATGACAAGAGGTAAGGTAAATGGATGAGTCCATGACAAGAGGTAAGGTAAATGGATGAGTCCATGGCACGAGGTAAGGTAAATGGATGAGTCCAAGTCACGTAAGGTAAATGAATGAGTCCAAGTCACGGGGTATGGCGCTTTGGGCGAGTCATTGGCATTCGTAGGCTCGAAGGATACTTTTGCGTAGTGTGTCTAGCCATGGTGGGTCTAACACTCGACTACATAATCTACTACATAATCTACTCTACTCTATACTCTACTAGTATAATCTACTCTATACTTTCTACTCTATACTAGTATAATTTAATACTATACTTCATACTACTCTATACTCTATACTCTATACTCTATACTCTATACTCTATACTCTATACTACTATACTAGTGTAATTTATACTACTATACTATACTATAATAGAATATACTATACTACTATACTAGTATAATCTACTCTATACTACTCTACTCTATACTCTATACTCTATACTACTGTAATACTTTACTAGTATAATCTATACTCTATACTACATAATATACTCTATACTACTCTACTCAATACTACTCTATTCCATACGACTCTACTGCTATACTGTACTACTCTACTACTCTATACTCTATACTACTATACTACATAGTCTACTCTACAACTGTATACTCTACTACTCTACTACTCTACTACTATATTAGTATAATCTACTCTACTATTACACTACATAATCTACTTTACTACTGTATGCTGTATACTACTCTACTCTATACTCTATACTCTATACTCTATACTAGTATGATCTAATATTATTCTTCATACTACTCTATACTCTATACTCTATACTCTATACTCTCTACTACTATACTAGTGTAATTTATACTACTATACTACTATACTACTCTACTACTACTAGTATAATCTACTCTACTACTCTACTAGTATAATCTACTCGACTACTATAATACATAATCTACTTTACTACTGTATACTCTCTACTCTCTACTCTCTACTCTCTACTCTCTACTCTCTACTGCTATACTCTACTACTCTACTACTCTACTAGTATAATCTACTCTATACTCTATACTACTATACTACATAGTCTACTCTACAACTGTATACTCTACTACTCTACTACTCTACTACTCTACTATTGAATTGAAGGAGTTCCTGACATTTTGCCTTCTTGCCAGATAACTTCAGCCATAGTGCATTCAAAGAAAATGTGTTTGACCTTTTCTAGAATGGCAGTGGAGTAAGGTATTCCACAAAGAGGACAACTAGATGTTGGGAAAATGTGTTGGAGATCATTTCCGAGATGAAAGAGTTGGACGTAGTCATAAGGATGATGAGTCCAAGTAGTTTTCTTGAACTTGGTCCAGAAGAACTAGTATAATCTACTAGACTACTATGATACATAATCTTCTCTACTACTGTATACTGTATATTACTCTACTACTGTATACTGTATACTACTCTACTCTCTACTACTCTCTACTACTCTACTACTACTCTACTGCTATACTCTACTACTGTACTACTGTACTACTCTACTCTCTACTCTACTACTATACTAGTGTAATCTACTCTATACGCTACTAATATACTAATATAATCTACTATATACTCTACACTACTCTACTCTATACTGCTCTACTGCTATACTCTATACTCTCTACTACTATACTAGTGTAAATTATACTACTATACTACTCTACTACTCTATACCATACTAGTATAATCTACTGCTATACTCTATACCCTCTACTACTATACTAGTGTAAACTATACTACTATACTAGTGTAAACTATACTACTATACTAGTGTAAACTATACTACTATACTAGTATAATGTACTCTACTCTCTTTATAACTGTATAGTCTACTCTCTACTCTACTCTACACCTATGCCTAATTTGGGCTGTATATTGGTACATCTACACTGTTCGTTGGTATCTGTAGAAGTCAGAGCTGCTTATGACTTTGGGAGTAGAAGCTTAATGGGCAAAGCCCTGTCAAGAATGGATCTAACAGTCTACACTACTATAAGGTTTGTACTGCTATAAAATCTCACAACTAAAAGGTAAAATCTCACTACTGAATATTCACACTTCTCAGTCTACTCTGTAGTCTATAGTCTATATTCTATATTGTATTCTAGTCTATATTGTATTCTAGTCTATATTGTATTCTAGTCTATATTGTATTCTAGTCTATATTGTATTCTAGTCTATATTGTATTCTAGTCTATATTGTATTCTAGTCTATATTGTTCTAGTACTGGGGTTATGTTCATTGATAGACTCCCAATAAGTGGGAATCCGAGTACTTATATAGCTAACCTACTCTGTAGTCTATATTCTATATTGTATTCTAGTCTATAGTCTATAGTCTATTCTAGTCTATAGTCTATTCTAGTCTATATTCTATTCTAGTCTATAGTCTATTCTAGTATACGTCTAGTACTGGGGGTTATGTTCGCTCGTTGATGGATCCCCAGTAGGTTGGAATCAGAGTACTTATATAGTTAACCTGTGAGTACCAGAGAAGTGGACCATGGGGGTTAAACGCCATTTCACGAGGTAAGGTAAATGGACGAGTCCAAGTCACGTAAGGTAAATGGATGAGTCTAAATCACGAGGTATGGTGCTTTGGGCGAGTCATTGACAGTCGTAGGCTCGAACAATACCTCTATGGGTCGTGTGTCTAGCCATGGTGGGTGTAAAATATAGTCATATGGTCATATAGTAAATAGTCCAGTGTGTTGGCATTTATAGTATAGTATGTAAAGTATGTATAGTAAAGTGTGTATAGTAAAGTATATATAGGATAGTATGTATAGTATATATAGGATAGTATGTATAGTAAAGTGTGTATAGTAAAGCATATATAGGATATTATGTAAAGTAAAGTATGTATAGTATTTATAGTAAAATATATATAGTATGTATAGTAAAATATATATAGTATGTATAGTAAAGTATGTATAGTACGTATAGGATAGTATGTATAGTATGTATAGTAAAGTATGTATAGTAGTATGTATAGTATAGTATGTATAGTATCTATAGTAAAGTATACATAGTATTTATAGTAGAGCACTACTAAGGTGGAACTAATACATAGACTGCAGTTGTGCCCTCCAATAGTAGCCTCTAATAGAATAAATGTAATGTTGAAGAAAAAGATTTTGGGTTGGTGTTGATGTTGTGATGAAGTGTTTGGTTTCAACTTTTGTTTGATCTTGTGACGAAGTGTTTTTTTTAACTTTTGTTTGATCTTGTGACGAAGTGTTTTGTTCTAACTTTTGTTTTAGTATATATGAATATACAGGGATATGTAAGTCACCTTACAAGACCAAAGTCCTATGTGACAGGGCCACCGCACCTCATATACCTTTTTGTTCTTCTAAGTTCTGTACAAAGTTATTGTTCAAAATATGTACAGCCCTATTGTCTTTCAATGGCTGATTACACATATCCACGAAGTACCTTTTCTCCGTACATGTTAGGTACTCGTTGACATTTGGAGTACGATCTAGAGCGTCGTCACAGTTGTGGCTCCCTTTTGGCACATCCCAAAGTCTTTGTGTGGCTTTGAGAAGCAAGGTATGTCAATTTACAGAAGCAGTGACAAGGGTAGCTTGTTCATCAAGTTCTCTGTCAAGTTTCCTGAGAACAACTTCGCGTCTGAGGAGAATTTGAAGATGGTGGGTGACTTTTTGCCCCCAAGAACCAAGGACTCCAGTCCTCCAGGTAAGGAGGTAGATGTAGTAGTATAAAGTAGTGTATAGTAGTAGTAGTAGTAGTGGTAGTAGTAGTATAAAGTAGTGTATAGTAGTAGTAGTAGTAGTGGTAGTAGTAGTATAAAGTAGTGGTAGTAGTATAAAGTAGTGTATAGTAGTAGTAGTAGTGTATAGTAGTATAAAGTAGTATAAAGTAGTATAAAGTAGTATAAAGTAGTGGTAGTAGTATAAAGTAGTGTATGGTAGTATAAAGTAGCTGTAGTAGTATAAAGTAGTGTATAGTAGTAGTGTATAGTAATAGTAGTAGTGTATAGTAGAAGTAGTGTTTTTAGTTATATTGATATACAGGGATATCTAAGTTGTACCTTACAAGACCAAAGTCTTGGACGAGTGCGAGGTGAGAGAACGCTCTTCACCCACTAGTGACCTGCACATAATGCCCTCGTGGTCTGCACATAACCCCATTTGATCTGCACATAATCCCCTTGGACTGCACATACCCCCTTGGTCTGCATCCAATGCCTCTACAAAGAACATCGACTCCGTACATACTAAGTACTCGTTGACAAGTGTATAGTATTTGGTAGTAGTATTTGGTAGTAGTATTTGGTAGTAGTATTTGGTAGTAGTATTTGGTAGTAGTATTTGGTAGTAGTATTTGGTAGTAGTATTTGGTAGTAGTATTTGGTAGTAGTATTTGGTAGTAGTATTTGGTAGTAGTATTTGGTAGTAGTATTTGGTAGTAGTATTTGGTAGTAGTATTTGGTAGTAGTATTTGGTAGTAGTATTTGGTAGTAGTATTTGGTAGTAGTATTTGGTAGTAGTATTTGGTAGTAGTATTTGGTAGTAGTATTTGGTAGTAGTATTTGGTAGTAGTATTTGGTAGTAGTATTTGGTAGTAGTATTTGGTAGTAGTATTTGGTAGTAGTATTTGGTAGTAGTATTTGGTAGTAGTATTTGGTAGTAGTATTTGGTAGTAGTATTTGGTAGTAGTATTTGGTAGTAGTATTTGGTAGTAGTATTTGGTAGTAGTATTTGGTAGTAGTATTTGGTAGTAGTATTTGGTAGTAGTATTTGGTAGTAGTATTTGGTAGTAGTATTTGGTAGTAGTATTTGGTAGTAGTATTTGGTAGTAGTATTTGGTAGTAGTATTTGGTAGTAGTATTTGGTAGTAGTATTTGGTAGTAGTATTTGGTAGTAGTATTTGGTAGTAGTATTTGGTATTAGTATTCAGCATGAGGATCGTCAATAAGGAACTTTCGGACTCTACCATAAAAGGCCCGTAGCAGAAGATCTTGGAGACATTCATTTCAAAAAGGCTCGGGGTAATCCGGTGTTTCCATTAATTGTATGACATGAATCCTTAGGTTCTTCATTCATTTCTTTACTTATACCTTTCACGTCATTTCTTTACTTATACCTTTCACGTCGAAATCTGTCTTGATTAAACTCAAAGAAACAAAAATTACTTGTTTTGGAAACAACCTATAACAGTCATGTTGCCAGCGAAACTCCAGTCGATTCGAGGGTCGGCACTACACTGAAAAGGTGGGCGTACCCTCGGAGATCACGTGACATGCATGGTCAAAAGCCACCCCTTTCCCTTCGTCCACACAGCCGGCCAGAAGTTCCCACAAACACAGTGGACTATTGAAGGCATACTAAGCTGAAAAGCACTAAAAGCTTTTCAAGATATGTTTTAGTGGGGAGGGGGAAACGACCTAAGTCAATAGGTCGGAACTGGATATAAGCCCCCCGGTCCTGTGTATAAGCCCCCGGTCCTGTGTATACGTCCCGCGACCTGTGTATACACTCTGTGACCGGCATATACGTCCCGGAACTGCACACAGCCGCCCTCGGAACCTCGTACACCTCAAAATCACATCACGCGACTCCCTCCCCACCACCACCAAATGCACCCCCAGCTCGACAAAAACCGGTTTGAGCCCTGTGAAAAGCTCATGGACGCCCTCGAAGAGTGTCACCGCAGAGATTTCCTCACCAAGGCCTTGGGCGTATGCAACTTCGAAAAGGAGCAGTTGTCCAAATGTCTTCACACCACGCGAGTGGACGATTCCAAGGAACGTATCCGGTTATCCCGTGAACGCTTAAAGAAGGACGAGGAGCGCCGCAAGAGGGCGTTTGAAGAGACGTACGGGAAAAACGGCTATTTGAAGAAAGTCTTGGAGAAGAAGGAGTAGGTTTGGAGTCGAAGTGGGAGGTTTCTGAACAAAGCGGTATTTCTGGTATCTATGATTTGTGGGAATTTGGAGTTCCAGTTATTCAAGATTTCCGGATCCCCAGCTCCTTGGATTCCTTGAACTCTTCGGACCCTTAAGTGGTTTTTAGTTTGCTAGATGTTAGATTTCTGGGAATTTCTAAGGTTCCTGGCTTAGATTTCTGGGAATTTCTTATTTATTCAGATTCCTGGATTGCCTGGATTGCCTGGATTGCCTGGATTGCCTAGGTTTCTTGGTATATGCTAAGGTTCTCAGATTTCTGTTTGCTTATTTTCATTGATCTCTAGTCTTCTCAGATTTCCGAGATTGTTAGATAGCAGGAATGTGTCTTAGATCCCCAAAGCTCTCGGATTTTCTAGGGTTCCAGGAATTTTAGAAGCTCTTCGAATTCCTAGACTCCTGAAATTCAACCCCAAACAGTAACTTGTTCTCCAATATCAACTCCTCCGCATACTTGTTCAGGCATCAGCAACAATACTAAGAGCATTCTACAATATGATATTGAAGGATGAATGAAGAATGAGTGAAGGGTGAGTGAAGGGTGAGTGATGAATGAGTGATGAATGACTGAAGAATGACTGAAGAATGACTGAAGAATGACTGAAGAATGACTGAAGAATGACTGAAGGATGAGTGAAGAATGACTGAAGGATGAGTGAAGGATGAATGAAACAATGAATGAAACAATGAATGAATGAAAGGAGTTATGATGATTGGTCACGTATCTCAGAACTTCAGTCTCTGTTCTTCGTGAACGGTCCAAACGCGTGTCTATCTCTGCCTTATTGAAGAGTTAAATGTCTTGCAGTGTCTGTCATCACTGCTTGCCCATGCCATGGACTACTTGTATATAAACCTGTATGTAATACAGTCTTTGCTATGATGACATCTAGAGTGGCCAGGATTTACCTCACTCTACCTTGTACTCCATACACCATACTCCATGCTACCAGACCACTACAATACCCACTATAAATTAAAGCACTACTACAATCCTGTATACCATACTATACCATACTATACCATACTATACCATACTATACCATACTATACCATACTATACCATACTATACCATACTATACCATACTATACCATACTATACCATACTATACCATACTATACCATACTATACCATACTATACCCTTGACGAATTCAGAAACTAATTCTTAAATCATACAATAACCTACCTTGTTACTATTAATAGTGTGGATGAACCCAAAACAGTGCTCTATTCAAAAGTATTTCGAGCCAACGTTGTCCAATCACAATCCACACAACAGTTTCTTCGCTCACCTATTATCGACGGGAGCTGAACTTTGCACCCAATCGTCTCCTTGGAAGCAGACTTGTCTCAAAGAATTACCAACAAAAAACTACGGGATTCCAAAAAAGCTCTACAATAGACTAGCATTACGCCCATAGTCTACCAGAGTGTATCAGACTCCTAAAAGTCTAATAGTTTAAATGCTATAATACTATAATACTATAATATTGTAATTGTTAGATTCTTGTTGAACGTATTATACTAATTTATCTATTTATCCGTTGATGATTCCTCCGAGTGAGGAATCTGAGGTACTTAAATACTTTTAGAGAAAAAGAGCGTGCGAGTTAGCACGAGAACAATAGCACTGAACGCCGTCCCAACATCGTGTGATGTTGGGTCTTAGCGTCTTGGTATGGCCATTTTTAGGATTAGAAAGTGAGGGCTTAAAATACCTCCATAGGTAGGACACTACCTGGTGGATCTAACAATAATACTATAATACTATAATACTATATATTAGATTCTTGAATACGTCTAGTACTGGGGGTTATGTTCATTCGTTGATGGATTCCCAGTAGGTGGGAATCCGAGTACTTATATAGCTAACCTGTTGGTACCAGAGAAGTGAAGCAGGGTGGTTAAACGCCATGTCACGAGGTAAGGTGAATGGATGAGTCATTGGCAATTGTAGGCTCGAACGATACGACAGCATTGGCCTTGACGTCTGACTGCAAATTACTGGAGATGCCAGTCATAAAATTATTGTTCAAGATCAAACTTATTGTTCAAGACCAAACTTATTGTTCAAGATCAAACTTATTGTTCAAGATCAAACTTATTGTTCAAGACCAAACTTATTGTTCAAGATCAAACTTATTGTTCAAAATCTGTACAACCCTTTTCGAAAAGTGAGTAGGCAGGCGTGGAGGTGGTGTAGAAGCTTGGTTGTGAAATCGAGTGGAACCGCCTCTAGTGCAGATCTTGGTGGTAGTAGCAAATATTCAAATGGGAATTTTCAAGACTGAAGTGGGGAAAGGTTCCATGTCAACAGTAAATGAACATGGGTAAGTCGATCCTAACCTCCAAGCATAGAAGCTTACAACCCTTGCGAATGCAGGTTAGAGCCTCAGGTCGCAGAATAATTCTAACATTATTCATTATTATTCATTATTATTCACTAGTATACATTGGTATATTTTAGTAGTAAGATTAGTATTCATTATTATTCATTATTATTCATTATTATTCATTATTATTCATTATTATTCATTATTATTCATTATTATTCATTATTATTCATTAGTATTCTTTATTATTCATTATTATTCATTAGTATTTATTAGTATTCATTATTATTCATTAGTATTTATTAGTATTCATTAGTATTCATTAGTATACTTTACTATTCATTAGTTTAAATTGGTATAATTAGTAGTATATTCTTCACCAGCTCTTTGAAGACACGTCAGTTTCTACTCAGAACCTTATTTGTTGGTGAATGCCCTTCGTGCCAGTACTGACATTCTATGGTGCTATGGAGAAGCAAATGAAGAGGACCGCCAGCTGAAGCTCTTGTGGCGGTGGGAAACTTGGAGTTTCTATGAAATGTTTAAGCACTGAGCCTTGCAGGTGTCGAAATTGCCCAAGACAAGTCTGCCAGTGTAGTGTACAATAGTATTAGTGACTAGTATTAGTGAATAGAGCCTGATTACAACATATCCACGAAGTACCTTTCCTCCGTACATACTAGGTACTCGTTGACATATTCTGAGGTAAATATATAGGAAGAATAATGCACTTGGAGTGATTGTTTCGTTAGTCAAGAGACGATGGAGGTAGTGGTATTTCACTGGCTCTGGAGCTCCCACTTCTTCTACACATTTCATGTCTTTTCACAACGTCAAACTAGAGTCTTTTATTGGCCAATGGAGGTATTTTCAGTGAATTTGGTACGACAAGAAGGAGAACTTTCAAAGCTCAGGATATAGTGGTAGATTCAATCTGTGAAGAGGCAAGAGCTGCCGAGAATGGTAAACTTTTCTTGGGAACTTCCAAAGAATACTGGACCTCGCAGAATTGGCCTTTCCATGTGCATTATCCGAGGGATTCTGGGACCCACGCTGCTTTCTTATTGTGCAACGATGGTCTTTACCTCTGACGAAACCGGCTTTGATACATTCTACCACTTTCGTGCATCTTCACCTGGTATTTTTGGCCAAAACTACAGGCGTCCTGCATATAGGGCCCGTTTCTCCAGTCCATACTAGAGTACGACACCACTACTAATATTACTACTACTAGCACCAGTAAAAATGTAGTTGTACTTATTCACAACACTACCACGCTAACTATACTGTAATTCCTAGTATTAGTCCTCTACCCCTAACTACTATATGAGTACTCGTTCCTACTACACTATACTACATTATACTACACTGTACTATACTACATTATACTACACTATAGTACTATACTACACTATACTACTATACTACACTATAGTACTATACTACATTATACTACATTATACTACACTATACTACACTATACTACTATACTAAATTATACTACACTATAGTACTATACTTTGTCACATTATGTTAGATTCCTGAATACGTCTAATACTGGAGTTAGGTTCACACGTTTATAGTTTCCCAATAAGTGGGAATCCGAGTAATTATATAGCTAAATTGTGAATATCCGAAAGGTGAAAAAGGGCAGTTAAATGCCATGTCACGAGGTAGGTGAATGGATGAGTTCAAATCACGGGTTAGAGCTTATAATGTACAGACATAATTTTTACAATTTTTTGAATGTAATGAAAGGTTTCATAAATCAATTCATATTGAAGAACAAACTACGTTTCAAAAAGATCTTTTTGAATATCAACTGTTTAATAATCCTTTTTAAAGAATCCTTTAGTATAGGAGTTTAATATTTTTTTAAACAATCCTTTAGTATAGGAGTTTAACATTTTTTTTAAACAATCCTTTAGTATAGGAGTTTAACATTATTTTTAAACAATCCTTTAGTATAGGAGTTTAATCATTCTTTGTATTTTAAAGAATCCATAAGTATAAAAGTTTAATATTATTTTATCTGCATGAGTCATTGGCACTTCTAGGCTTGACGATACCTCTATGGGTAGTGTGTCTACCCATGGCTGGTCTAACATTATACTACTACACTATACTATACTACTACACTATACTATACTACTACACTATACTATACTACTACACTATACTATACTACTACACTATACTATACGGGCCTGTCCCCAAGGACCAAATGGCCAGTACTTTCCATACGGCCAACACATGAACATGCAGGGTCCTCCTCCCGGCATGCAAGCGCCACCAGGCATGTTTCCTCCAGGAGTGGTCAGTACATGGAGATAGTGATACTAGCAAATGGTCAACACGACTTGTCAAGACGTACTGGTTGTATCGGAGTAGCATAGTAGAGAGAATAGTAGAGTATACTAGAGTAGGAGAGTAGTGTAGTAGACTAGTAGACTAGCTGTACGGGTAGAGTATTTGCAGTAGTATCTAGTATATACAGTAGTATGTAGGGTAGTATGAGTATAGTACACTAGTACAGTATAGTATAGTACACTAGTACAGTACAGTAGTACAGTACAGTAGTACAGTACAGTAGTACAGTATAGTAGTAAAAGTAGCTCTGATGGAATGGTTACCATGGTGCAGAAGATACTGTAGAAGGTGGTGTAGTAGCACTAATAAGTAGTGAAATCATAAGTGGTAGTGTAGTAGCACTAGTAAGTAGTGAAATCATAAGTGGTAGTGTAGTAGCGTGATTGGTCATACATTTCAGTAGAGTGGTCTTAGAAAGCTCACAGACAGGTTGAAGGACAAAAGTTCGGTCCAACATCGCCATATGAGGAACCACCAAATCCGGGGACGTGACAGCAGAGTCTCCAAAGAGAATGATATCCAAGTCTATGGAGCGAGGCCCATTGGCAAAGTCCTTGACCCGGGTCTTTTTCTGGTACTCGATGTCCTTGAGCACATTCAAAAGTTCATGTGGAGTCAAGCCAGTCACCTTCAAATGTGCCACCTTCACATGTGCCACCTTCACATGTGCAACCTTCACATGTGCAACTCCGTTATAGACGTCTGCTTGGTCAAGATGGTACATGGGCTTAGAAATATACAAAGTGGAGGTGGACACGACGGAGTTTTGGGGATGTACTATACTACTACACTATACTATACTACTACACTATACTTTACTGCATGTGAGATCCACCATAGCTATTCCCACCTATTGAGGTATTAGCCTCTCCGCCTGATCTGCACCAGCCATCTACTGCTACCTACCATACCCAGCTGCACGCTCCTTTTTCTATACTTGTATAAGCAGCTCTGATTCCTACTATGGGAAATCATTAACGAGTACAGATAACTTAGTACTAAACGACGCAACAAGAATCAAACACTACTACTACTATACTACTACACTACTATTACTATACTACTACACTACTATTACTACTACTACTACTACTACTATACACTACTATTACTATACTACTACACTACTACACTACTACTACTATACACTACTACTATACACTACTACTACTATACTACTATACTACTGTACCACTACTACTACTATACTACTGTACTACTACTAATACTAATACTAATACTACTACCACTACTATACTACTATACTACTATACTACTATACTACTATACTGTGCTCTACATACCACAGATGATACTATTGATACAGTATACACTAGGACTACTCATGATTCACACAGCCTGCGCACGACCATGATAGGCCATACCAGAAATGCACGAATATATACTATAGTACCAAGTATGACATTCAGGACTGATCCGATCCAGGAACACCAGAACCAGGAACACCAGATCCAGGAACACCAGAACCAGGAACACCAGATCCAGGAACACCAGAACCGGAACACCAGATCCAGGAATACCATCACTGTGACTGCTGGTACTACTCACAATTATGAAACTGCTGGTATTCGATCCGAAGGTTTGGGAACCAGTATCAAGAGAGACTAGTGGTGAGATTAGTGGGGAGACTAGTGGGGAGGCTAGTGGGGAGACTAGTGGGGAGACTAGTGGGGAGACTAGTGGGGAGACTAGTGGGGAGACTAGTGGGGAGACTAGTGGAGAGATTAGTGGGGACTAGTGGGGAGATTAGTGGGGACTAGTGGGGACACTAGTACAATGAGCTACACCTGATGTAGAGTCACTTCACCATACTTGGAGAAACTCTTGACTGAAATTCACATGCTGCTTCCTGACTATAATCTCAGCCCAACAATAAAAGGTTATGTACTCCACTATCATTATTCCTACCACCATTAGTACCACCTCTACCCCACTATATGTGGGAGCTGTCTCGGGATGGACAACCAAATAGTGGTATCAAGGGAAGTATGGTCAATGTGATGGAAACTTATGTGAGTTTCTGGCCCAATATGGTGGAACAACTTTATAGATCTTCGTCATGTGATCTGTACCTGTATTATAGGAATGATCTATCATACCTCTTCTTCAATAGTTTCGATAACTTTCGATACTTCGTTTGCTTCGCTCTCATTTCTCACTCCTCGCTTCACTATCTTCACTAGCTTGCTTTCATTTCTCACTCCTCGCCTCACTAGCTTCACTAGCTCGCTTTCATGTCTCGCTTCGCTGGCTTGCTCACTCTAATCTTGGCGCGTTCTCAATACCCGTTTGACCACCTTATCCTTGGTCACCACATACACCACAGCACCCCAGCCCGACAACGCATCTCTGTCAACGGCATTCAACAAGGCCTGGCTGATGGTCTCGAACAAGTCCTCGGGCTCCAAGTCCGGCTCGTACAACGACTCGCACATTCCATACAACTGGTCCAGCGCCGTGCCCGACACAATGAAGTCCTTGGCAAAGTCAATGCACCCAATCAAGTCGAACCCGCAGATGAACGGCTTGTTGGTCTTGGACTCCAAGCCCGCCACAATGGGACCGATGAAGTATGGCCCAAACCGTTTTTCGTAGAGCGACGAGCTGACCAAGTTGGCCAACGTCCTGGGCTCGATTTCTCTTTCTTCCCGCAACTTGTAGAGGTTGTGCTTCAAGCGAAAGTCCTCCTTCAACGTGAGCACATCCGACGCCAACCCCGTCAACCCTAAGAAGGTCTTATCGCCGAACTGGAATACCTTTTCGAAGTCGTTGGCCAAGCCTAACGACTGGTTGCCCAATCGCAAATCACTGGCAATTGCTATGCAGTCTTTTCCCACCATGGCCACGGCGGAACCCCCTAATGTTAGTATATGGTTTGAGTTCTTGAATTGCGATTGTGAGACTTCCCGAATCGGGGTACCTTCCAGAGTTTTATCGATGTTTCAGCAGTCTTTCATAGATGTTTGGGTAGTGTTTTAGCAGTTTGATAAGAGTTTCATAGATGTTTCATAGATGCTTGACTAGTTTCATTGATGTTTTACCTGTGTATCACCAGTTTCAGCAGTTTCAGCAGTGTTTTAGTAGTAATTCAATCTGTTTTAGATGTATTTCACTCTGACGTCGGTTTCAATGTTTCAGCGGTGTTAAGTGTTCCACCAGTTCCGAATCACCCATGCTTCATAACTATTTCATAACTGTTTCATAACTGTTTCATCACTGTTTCATCACTGTTTCATGACTGTTTCAACTTTGTTTCACTGTTTCACTGTTTCACTGATTCACTGATTCACTGCTTGTTTGATTTTTGAGATTCAGTTATACCTGGTTGTCTTGGCTGGACCTGGCGACTTCATCTCTTATTCCAAGCCCCGTTTCATCTATGTTTCATCTCCGTTTCATGACTGTCTCATGATTGTCTCAGATCACGTTTTTGCTGGTACATACCATTAATTGAGCTTGGGTCTGACATGGTTTACGGTGTAAGTATGTGCGCAGGTGGCGAAGAACGAGCGTTCTGATCATGTGTGGGGTCACGCGGCAAAGGTCACGTGCGCGTCATGTGTCACTGTGCACGTGCGTTCGCCCGCGTGCTTTATGTCACGTGCAACCACAGCACCTTTCGCCTTCGCTTTCCAGCACCCCCAATCCAGTATAATATTTGTACAAATTGATACTTTAGGTTAGTATAGCTCTAAACTGAGATTCCAATGACCAAATCAAATCTTACAAATGAAAGATGAAAATACCATGAATTAAACGAAGCGAATGCCGATCAGACCTCCATTCACCTACGGCACGGATTACCCCTCTATTATTGATCGATCAATCATCTTATTTCATCTCTTGTTTTACCGGCTTGTTATTCAAATTGGTCAGATTCCACTTCTGAGGAACTATCGGCGAATGAATATAGTACCCCGAGTTCCCGACGTCACAAGAATGTAACAGAAATATTTGAAGACCTATAATTTGAAATAGGAGATTATCAAAGTGAATCGAGCTGGTGGAAATCTAATTTAAGCAGCCAGTGCTCAAAAGAGAATACCCACGTACTCTAGAAACCCACCTCTCCTGGGGGTTTTCCCAAGATGAAACGTTGAGTGGGAGAAAACTACTACTTCTATCTTACTGCTTAATGTTTAGTACTCCAGAAGTGGATAACACTCCAGAAGTGGATACTCCAGACGTGCATACTCCAGAAGTGGATACTCCAGACGTGCATACTCCAGAAGTGGTAGATCCGTTTCCAACGTCAGCTACTGTACTATGTTCACTCACCGAACATTCCACAAAGAGAGGAATTTGGGCTACTTACATAGACTAGTCCGGCATGGAGGAAACGAGGTTGTAAGGAGAGCTGAACGGACTGCTCAACCTCTGATCGACCAGTCCCGGGTTTTAACGTCCACATAGGTGGTACACTATCCATGGTGGGTCTTACAAAAAGACATCGTACCACTATTACATGTAATGAGAAAGCATGGTAAGGCACACTACATCACGTGCCATGTGTTGGATTCAACTTACGTCAGGTACTCTATTCATGTTCATTACCCGACGATTCCTTAAAGGGAGTCCAAGGGGTAAACAAAGGTATATATATCTTTTCGGTGCTTATTCCTTTTGGTATTTATTCCTTTCGGTATTTATTCCTTTCGGTGCTTATTCCTTTTGGTATTTATTCCTTTCGGTATTTATTTCTTTCGGTGCTTATTCCTTTCGGTATTTATCCCTTTCGGTGCTTATTTCTTTCGGTGCTTATTCCTTTCGGTGCTTATGTACTTTTTGAGGAGGTGAAGTGGCTACGAATTCAGCAGGCTAACAATAGTGATGAGTGTTTTATCAAACTCCAAACCCATAATAGTACCCATCCAAAACCACAGGCCATCATAGTGCTCCATACAATAATGACATGATACGCTATGTGAATGCATTGTTAAGCTCAGACAACGCAGGCTTCATATTTCTCTCTGGAAAGACCCTACACATGGTTTGGATCTGACAATGATAAAGACCGTCTAAACTATCACAGCACGTCCACCGGTTCCTGTGGTTGACCTTGAGCTTGAGTGGTTTATGGTACGACTACGTCTTCTCCAACACCTCCAATGGATGAATTTATGAAAAATCCTTACTTCTGAGACTACTTCTGAGACTACTTCTGAGACTACTTCTGACACTTCTGACACTTCTGAGACTACTTCTGAGACTACTTCTGACACTTCTGACACTTCTGACACTTCTGAGACTAAATTCGTGTCTAACAACCAATATGTCACATTAGACTCGAGCCGGGAATCAGCGAGATCTTATGCTTTCGAGGTGGCCAAACTTGCTGGAATTCCGGATCAGCCCTTGGCCATGCGAAACAGGCTCTAAAGCTGATACTCCCATCTAGAGTGGGCTCAAAAGTCTAAGTTTACGGCTGAGTCGCCTGGTACTCGCAGTATACACTTAGCCTTCTCTTCCACAGATACCCAACCCTACAGATACCCAGCCCTACAGATACCCAGCCCTACAGATACCTAACCCTACAGATACCCAACACTACAGATACCCAACCCTACAGATACCTAACCCTACAGATACCTAACCCTACAGATACCTAACCCTACAGTTTATACTCAGTCTTGCCGTCTTACAGGTTGAACTTTATATACTGTGGAGTCGTATATTCTTACCCTTTTATCTAGAGTCTTTACCTTTGTCTAGTCTTACACTCATTTCGAGTCCTTTTTGACTCTTTGTGCTTTGGCTATTGAAACCCTTGATCCTGTTGACTACCTCTATACGTTTTGAGGCATGTTGCTTACCGCAATTGGTGGAGTAAGCAGATGATGGGGCGTACTGAATGCTTCAAGAAGGAGCAATGATGGTACTCGACGACGAACATATACACTATACACTATACACTATACACTATACACTATACACTATACACTATACACTATACACTATACACCATATATTTCCGTAGGCCATTTATTCATAAGTACTCAGCTACCATGTTAGACCCATCTTGAATCCAGCGACGTGTGTCCCAAAGTTATCCAAGTGATCAGTTTTTGGAGTAAACTCATTATTAGTATTAGTAGTATTAGTAGTAGGACTAGAACTAGTAGGACTAGGAGTAGTATTAGTAGTATTAGTAGTAGGACTAGTAGGACTAGGACTAGTAGGACTAGGACTAGTAATAGTAGTATTAGTATTAGTAGTGGAAGTAGTAGTAATAGTATTAGTATTAGTAGTGGAAGTAGTAGTAATAGTATTAGTAATAGTAGTAGGAGTAGTAGTAGTATAAAGTAGTGTATAGTAGTAGTAGTAGTAGTATAATGTAGTGTAGGAGTAGTAATAGTAGTGTATAGTAGTAGTAGTAGTATAAAGTAGTGTATAGTAGTAGTAGTAGTGTATAGTAGTAGTAGTAGTATAAAGTAGTGTATAGTAGTAGTAGTAGAGTCATGGTCACATTTGGCTATGGAGAGAAATGAGGACAAGTGGTAGTCATAATGGCAGTGGCAGTGGTGGTCAATATCGTAACCGAGGATTGGTAAGAGTAGAAATAGTGATTGCATAGTCATGGACTTGGACATCGCCAAAGTCAGAAAATACATATAGTACATCATAGGCATAGTAGTAGATAGTATTAATCATGGTCTGGTGTAGCAGTGGAACGAGTAGTAGTAGTAGTACTGGAAGTATTGGAGTAGTAGTAGTAGTAGTAGTAGTAGTAGTAGTAGTAGTAGTAGTAGTAGTAGTAGTAGTAGTAGTAGTAGTAATAGTAAGAGTAATATTAATAGTAGTAATAGTAGTAGTAGTAATAGTAGTAGTGTAGTGTAGTAGTAGTGTAGTGTAGTGTAGTAGAAGAGTAGTGTAGGAGTAGTAATAGTAAGAGTAGTGTATAGTAGTAGTATAAAGTAGTATATAGTAGTAGTAGTAGTAGTAGTAGTAGTAGTAGTGTATAGTAGTGGTAGTAGTAGTAATAGTAGTAATAGTAGTAGTAGTAGTAGTATAAAGTAGTGTATAGTAGTAGTAGAGTAAAGAATAATGATAGAGTAGTGTAGTAGTAGTAATAAATGAAATTTTTAATGTGTTCAAGCCGGAGACCATACAGATTTGCAGAGTTACCTGATGCATTTGATGGACTATACACCAGATACCAACCCTGTCTACTTTGACTATTTGAGACCATAACCTGTTTACTACAGCTAAGGGATTACTACAACTAAGGGGCAACTACAACTCAGGGATTACTACAACGACTATAGATTAGTATTAAACTATAGAGTAGTAGTAGTAGTAGTAGACTATAGATTAGTATTAAACTATAGATTAGTATTAAACTATAGAGTAGTACTAGAGTAAAGAGTAGTACTAGAGTAAAGAGTAGTACTAGAGTAAAGAGTAGTACTAGAGTATATAGTAGTAATAGTAGAGTAGTAGTAGTAATAGTAGTAATAGTAGTAGTAATAATAGTAGTAGTAGTAATAATAGTAATAGTAGTAGTAGTAGAGTAAGACACCTTATTAAATTATAGAGTAGTAGTAGTAGTAGTATAGACGATTAGAGAGTGAGTGCAAGAACACTTCAAGTATTGGAAAAGTGGTGGTCTAGAAATTATTAGTGATGGTCTAAATACCATANGTGCAAGAACACTTCAAGTATTGGAAAAGTGGTGGTCTAGAAATTATTAGTGATGGTCTAAATACCATAATGAACCATGATTCACACTATCGCATACCACTGGAGAGGTACATTAAGATACTTCCACTTCATAATTTTGTCTATTGATATTTATTGATTTAGTACCTTGAGGATTGGTTGAGTATTAGCATTGGCTACTTGAAGCCAGCTGGAGGTGCATTAAACTCCAAGCAAGTGTTTCAGTAGAATGTGCATTATCAAAAGCATCGCAGACTGGAGGTGTTGGGTCCCTGAAGTTGGATTTTGGGTCCACGAAGTTGGATTTTGGCAAGTTGGATTTTGGGTCCCCAGTTGGAGGTGGAGTCTGGAGAGTTCCAGGGAATGGAGGTGGAGTCTGGAGAGTCCCAGATCATTGTAGACGTTTGAAGCCCTGGTTCTATATCGTCTAAAGCACAGCTTCCAAAGAGAAAGTCCATGGTCAGCTGTGAAACCAAGCTATTTTTTAGAGACGACTTGAATTCCCCCTCGTCGTTCTGTTTCTGGTCCTCGTTCCCCGACATTGAAAGGAAGATTGAGGCGAACGTAGAGTGGAAAATCGAGTGAAGTTTGGAGTGGTGCGAGAGACTGAAGGCGCCGGATAAAGAGGACAGATTAAACCCCGACTTTTGGGAGTTCCAAGTGGATTCCTCTGTAACGAATGTGTCGAATGTCGAAATTTTTACCTGTCTCTGTCTCTTCTGTTTCTGTACTTTCTGTCTCTGTCTCTTCTGTTTCTGTACTTTCTGTCTCTGTCTTTCTTGTCTCTTTATCGTCTGTCTCTGTCTCTGTCGAATTTGAATCGGTTCCAGATCCAGATAGGACCGCCAAGAAAGCCTGCATCACGGAGAGATCCAGGGCTCTAAAGCCCAAGGGAATGGCCCTAGGGGCTTCTTTGGGTTTCCATTCCCCAAGTTTCCGGGGAGTCCAGCCAAAAGAAGCCAGAGACGGCAAAACCAGAGATGTCCAGATCTGAGAAACGTCCGTTGGAATTGAAGCATCGAAGCCGAGGTCCCGCTCAAAAAAGCCACAGCTATCAGGAGCCTGCATTGTAAATACAGGGATGGAGCAAAGTCTGGGGGTCTGAAAGAGTTTTAGATCTGACAGTGTAAGTTAGAGTTTGAGACAAGTCTAAGCCTGAATGATAAAGTCTGAGTCTGGGTAGTAATTTGTGAAAGTCTGAGTCTGAGTTAATTCCAAGAGTGAGTTAATTCCAAGAGTGAGTTAATTCCAAGAGTGAGTCGATTTCAAGAGTAAGTTAATTCCAAGAGTAAGTCGATTCCAAGAGTAAGTCGATTCCAAGAGTAAGTCGATTCCAAGAGTAAGTCGATTCCAAGAGTAAGTCGATTTCAAGAGTAAGTCGATTTCAAGAGTAAGTCGATTGTAGGGTGGCTTTAGTTGACATGGAAGTGTGGGAATGATGCGGCTTATATAGAGCATGAGAACGAGCCGACTGCAAACTCGTTTCTGGTATGACTGACCACAAAAAGATACAAACACATATATTAAGAAGATACATATAAAAAGATACAAAATCAGAACTAAAAAAGATACATACAAAAAGATACAAAATCAGAAATAAAAAAGATACATACAAAAAAATACAAACTCATATATTAAGAAGATACATACAAAAAGATACAAAATCAGACAAAAAGATACAAAATCAGAACTAAAAAAGATACATACAAAAAAATACAAAATCAGAAATAAAAAAGATACATACAAAAAAATACAAAACTGTTGATATTGTACCATTTTGTACTGTTGATAGTGCAGGGCCATAATACTGTGGTACTGTAGAGAGTTCATACCAGTAAAGGTATTGTTCACTGGCTTTAGTGGCTAGTAGCAGGAGGTCTGACAAATGTGGGTGTTAGTATGCAGTGCTAAAAGTTGTAGAGAAGATAACGCCAGATCTGCAACGACGGTTGCGGCACCAGGAAGACCTGTGATTAACCAGGGAATGATATCCAGTGGATGACTCATACTATAAGATATTGACCTCATAGTCTCATCAAGATATGTAAACACTCCATAGTCATTGGATAATTTACATCAAATCACGTTTGACCTAGCTTGCCAATGCCTTGCATGTTCTTCTTCGAACCACTCATTAAGCTCGAGCTTATGAGACCCGAACTTGAGGTTCGGGGTGCATAGTTTATCATGTCGAAATCCTCAAGTATGACACCGTTTTCTTTCTTTGGACCCTCTAGGGGAAGTGTTTGCTTCAGGAGTAGGAGACGGAGAGTTGTCAGTGCTCAGTGAAGTATTATTAAACGAGATCTTTTGGTGGGTCTGGTTCTTGGAGGCATCTTGGTATTCCTCCGAGCAGTTGATATTCAATTTTCGATACTAACAATAAATGGGGGCGAAGTCCCCTTTATATATTTGGAGATTCTTCCCTCATCACGGCATTCATTGTAACCACAATTGATTGCTGTAAAAACTGATTGCTTTGCTACCCCGCAAGCCGTGGGTATCAGAGTGCGCTCTTTTCATTGCTGGTTTTCAACAAAAGTGCATTTTGTATGGTAGTATAGTAGTGATGTATTTCTCAATAGCAAAGGGACTGAGGTTTTAGTAATAGTGAATGCCACAAGGTTGGCCTTAGTTAGTGGCAGCATTAGAATTAGGGAGAGTATATTTTGGATTACCAGAAATAAAAAAGATACATACAAAAAATATTAAATTCTCTCATGGTACGTTTAAAACCTACAACATAAAAATAAGCATTGCCGCATTGAAGCAATTTGGTGGCTCCACTACACCTCGCTCTGACGCCACACCTGCCACAATTGCCCTTGCCCCTGCTGGTGCTGACACCACTTCCAAAGAAGAGCCTTCAGAAGAGGAACTCAATGAGCGGTTAAAAAAATTGACGTCTGCTGC
>NKZC01000278.1:0-21367 GCA_002374385.1 Metschnikowia borealis
CACTGGAGTACCACACTTGTGTGAATTATTGGAAAGTAACGTGATAACTATTCCAGATTACGGGAGTGTATATTACAACTCTCAACATCTATGAGGGTCCGTGTGACATCTACTTGAATGATGTGCAGATGCGGAAGAAGTTGGAGTGTGACACGGACTACTGTGACAATGCCTTCCAGAGCATGTACAAGACGATTATTGGATGGTTCTGAAAGAGCACTCAATGAGGATGTTCTTGGTCTTTTGTCATTTTGCATTTTGTCATTTTGTCATTTTGTCATTTTGTCATTTTGTCATTTTGTCATTTTGTCATTTTGTCATTTGGCGTTTTGGCATCTTGTTATTTGACATTTTGTCATTTATCATTTTGCATTTTGCATTTTGTCATTTGACATTTTGTCATTTATCATTTTGCATTTTGCATTTTGTCATTTGTCGTTTTCCCCTTCTCTTTCCCTTTCCCCATCCCCTTCTCTTTTTGAGACAATGGAATGTATGGACAGAGAAGAAAACGTGACCTTAGCTAATTCCAGATCCGTGACAAATCCAGATACCTTAAGAGTCTATAAAACTAGCTGCTTGCCACTTTGGACCAAACAAAAACAAAAACAAAAACAAATAAAAAAAACGCCCAAATGAAATCTCCTCAATTGTTGGTTTCCCTTCTTGTAGCCTCCACCGCACACGCCGAAACCAAGTTCCCCTGGGTCTTTTTTGCCAAGGTCAATGACACCCTTCTACCTCTTTCCGGGTACTTTCTTGGCGAGAGGTTTGGGTTTCTGAGCATGTTTTCGTTCGGAGTCCCGGATGAAGAACCCGTCGAGTTTGTATTCAAGGATAACCAGGCCATGACCTGGCAACCGCCGTACTGGGACTATGCAGGTTTCTCCGAAGACGGGTTCGTGTTTGGTGTCAAAATTCCTCCCACCACTTTACGGTTGAACAGGAAATTGAAGCTCCTCGATGGTCCCTTTTACGCGTGTGACTTGTTGGGAACGCTGTGGCGTGGCATCGTGCATGGCGAACAAGAAAAGCCGGTGGATTACTGCTTCAAGGTGGAGATCTACCTTTTGCCCTACGATAAGGAGGCGCGACAAGCCCTTCCTGCAGTGAGTGACCATGACACAGGTCACGATTCTGGTCACGATTCTGGTCACGAGACTTGTGAGGATGAGGATGAAGACTCTCGTGCCGTGGAGCTGGGCACATGTATGCTCTACTTCTATGGGCCCAATGTGCGTCTGGAGCATTCGGATTTCTTGCGGGACTATACTGGCCACTGTGGCATCTATATGAATGACGAACGTGTGTTTCGGTGAAGACGAGTTTGGGTGGGGATAGGCTAAAGTGCTCAAGCCTTTGAAAAATCAAGGTTTCGCCCATATGCAGGAGATCCGTATGAATCCGGAGCCATAGCTATTGTCAATAAAACGGGTGACTTTGAATTTGATGGATGACCCGTGAGGTGCCAATGAGCACGTAATCAGGGATGACATGGTATCTGTCCTTCTGCACTGCATATATCAAACCATCTTCAGGACCAAACACAAGTAAATCTTGGTAGTATCTCTACTTTCGTGTGACCTTATCTGTTTTTTTAGTCAGTGAGTATACATGTATAAGGCAGCTTGGTTGGAAGGACAATGTTCCAGTCTATTTTTGTCTTTGTCTTTGTCTTTGTCTTTGTCTTTGTCTTTGTCTTTGTCTTTGTCTTTGTCTATGTCTTTTCTTTGTCTATGTCTTTGCCTTTGCCTTTGCCTTTGCTCTAAACATAATGTAGATCTTAAAAACCTAAACTAAATCTTCTTTAACATACCTGAATCCAAGTAATCGTACTCCAAGAAAGTGTGTAAGTGCCATACCGGATGCACTTATACGCAGTCATGCATTATACATCCAAACGAGGAGGAACACCCAGAACAGTGGCTAAGGACTAACCAAAGAAAGGCGTTTATTGGTTTTTTGGGTCTGTGCAGAGCTCAAATGGTGTGCATGAACAGTCAGAACTTCATTGCAATAAGTACTACTCTATCTATATCCATCAGTAAGTAGTCTGTAGTTAGTAGTTAGTAGTTAGTAGTTAGTAGTTAGTAGTCTGTAGTCTGTAGTTAGTAGTTGGTAGTTAGTAGTTAGTAGTTAGTAGTTAGTAGTTAGTAGTTAGTAGTTAGTAGTTAGTAGTTAGTAGTTAGTAGTCTGTAGTTAGTAGTTAGTAGTTAGTAGTTAGTAGTTAGTAGTTAGTAGTCTGTAGTTAGTAGTTAGTAGTCTGTAGTTAGTAGTCTGTAGTTAGTAGTCTGTAGTTAGTAGTTAGTAGTTAGTAGTTAGTAGTTAGTAGTTAGTAGTCTGTAGTCTGTAGTTAGTAGTTAGTAGTCTGTAGTCTGTAGTAAGTAATCTGTAGTCTGTGTTGAGCTTTTCCATATGCTAACGCAGAAATTGAGCGGTTATTCTTATCTCTATCTAAACTATAACTCTCATGAATACAGCGGTGTCCTCTTTTCTGTGTCCTCTTATCTGTGTCCTCTTATCTGACCTCGCGCTCCCTTTTTCGCGGGACGTCGTACACTCATTGGATGTTCCTGCATATCACTGTTGCATGTCCTGCGTACATGCACTTTCATGGAACGCGCATATTACATTATACTATCCCGGATGTTAGAATCGATATTGGTCTTCCACTATCCGTCCAGTATTTGGTCATACGATTACTGAAGATTACGGAACTGTTGGCTTATGTTTTAGTATTGTTGAACTTGAGGAATCAGTACACCTGCGTGTACTGCCTGTTGATGTGACTGTATACAGATGAAACAATGAAGAGTATTGTTGAAGAGAGGCGAAGCCTCTTTGGGTGTTCGTCTAAGCTCTCGTCTAACTCTCGTCAAGCTCTGGTCTAATGTCTAGGCATTGTCTTGGAGAAGACAATGTTGGTAAGAGACTGAAGAAGGAGAAAAGCTGGAGCGTATCAGAATGGACGAGAATATTCTTATAAGAGATGATCGAAACAGCGGTGTTAAGATACAAGGATCTCTTAGTATAATTTTGGGGACAGATAAGAATATAAGTCGTTTAGGATGATCACTGGAGTCCCACAATTACGTGACTTATTGAAAGTAACGTGATAACTGTTCCAGATTACGGGAGTGTATATTACAACTCTCAACAATTATAAATATTGGGTATGTAAGTTGTATCTTACATATTCAAAAGTCTTTAACGAGGTACGAGGTGCGTGAAAGAGGGGTTGTTTTGTTTTTGAAGTGTTCTTCCCATAGTGGAACTAGAACAAAGCTGCAAAGCCCACAATACATGCCCCAATAGCATTTCTAGAAGCGGCATTGGCAAACGGTTGGATGCTTGGCTTTGAAATGGTATTGGAAACAGTCTGGGGGATTTTGGTCTTTTCCGAAGTGCCAGTATTCTTAGCGTTCTGAGCCCTTGACTTGGACGCTTTTTGACTAGCTTTGGTAGCTTTTGGTTGGGCCTTGGATCCCTTTGGCTGGCTGGAATCGGATCCCTTTGGTTGAACCTGGGCATGTTCCAGCTGACTTGGTTTGGCACCGTCTTTCCAGGTATCATCTTGGTGACCAATGGGTTGGTTTGGGAGTTCCTTTGGGAGTTCCTTTGCCTTCACTTTGTCCTCTGGGTTGCCAGCACTAGACCCTCCCTTCGCTTCCGAAGGGCCCTTTGTGTGTCCGATTGTCGTGGTCTCTGGAACAATACACACTCCAGTCACTGTTAATGTGGTGGCTGCAGCAACAGTCATGGTCGATGGAACACACTTTTCGTCACACACTGTGATGGTCACGGTGGTGGCCTGTGCACAGTAAGTGGTGTAGTCGGTATAAGTCTTCAAAACAGTAACCTTGGAAGCATTCTGACACTCATTGCAGATGGTGGAAGTCGCATGACCTTTCTCCACACAGTGGATGCACTCATCCAGGTTCTTTATGCCCAGGTGAGCTTTCAAGTTTGGAAGTGCTGGAATATTTTTTTCTGTAATCGTGGCTCCATAACCAGACACTGGTGAAAGTTTCAGGCTACCTGAAGATCCCTTTGACTCTGGAGACACTGAATTTGTTTTTGAAGAATTTCTGTTAAGCCGTAAAGGTTCCGCATCAGATCCGGGAACATGAATGTGGGACTCAGACGGTTTCTCCTTTTGTTCCAGACCATCGGTGTTTGGTTTGGATTTCCTCCTGACTGGCTCCGAGTCAATAGTGTTGGAATCCGATCCCACTTTATCCTTGGGCTGAGCCAAGTCTTTTCCAGACCCATCCTTCTGCTTTCTGGAGGCAGGCACCGATAATTCAGACTCCGCAACAGGCATCTTATTTCCGGTGATCTTGGGAACTGGGTTCTGAGGTTCTGGGTTCTGAGGTCCTGGGTTCTGAGGTCCTGGGTTCTGAGGTTCTGGGTTCTGAGGTTCTGGGTTCTGAGGTTCTGGGTTCTGAGGTTCTGGGTTCTGAGGTTCTGGGTTCTGAGGTCCTGGGTTCTGAGGTGTTGCCCCTTCATTGTTCTCATCCTTTTTGTCAGATTCACCCAAGCCATTGCCCAGCAGACCCCCATTATTGTACCCCACACCCTCCCCTTGTTCCGTCAAAAAGCTTTTCTTCTGGTAAAACTCTAAGAAATAAAGCGTCTCTGGGGTACAAGTGTATGGGTGCGGTTGTATTGTGCGAAATAGCTCATAGCTTTCAGGGGAATCCGGTTTGACACACAAGTAGACATTATAAAGAACCTTTCCTCCGTCTCCAATTTCGAATACCGCAGGACTTTGAGTTCTGCTAACCACAAACCTATCCTTTTCGAACGTCACAAAGTCAGGCGTACCAGAAATTGTGGTTTTGAATATATGTTCATCATAAAACAACTCCCGTGGAGGAACTTCATTGTTATTTGTCCTTTCATACTCAAAGTAACTGGTGCCATCGGATAGTTTCTTTAACGAGAGCGGAACCATATATTCACCCACCTGCACTTGGAAAAAGCCTGAGGAGGGTACAGGGTCAGGAGCCTGCTGTATTGTAAGTTTGGGTGATTTGTCTCCTTGTGTCTGTGTTTGACCTATCATTTTATATATAGTGCCAGCCGGTTTAGGCACTGGACCATTAGTTTGATGGTCATAAGACAACAAGTAAAGATGTGACTCTTTGCATACCCCTATCTTGGCCAGGGTTTCTATTGAATCTTCCGTGCAAACGGAAAACTTCGGATACTGAATCTTGCCATTCAGATCAACTATGAAGGGATAGTCACAAGGGTGGTCCGAGAGTTCCACATCAGCGTTAATTTTGCACACATACTTCAGTATACCTTCGATTGTGGTAAAGAGCAGGAATGCTTCCGAAGTGAACGCAGTTCTGCTAGCATAGCTTAAGCTCCTAGTCAATGAACAACCATTAACTTTGCATATTAGCGCAATGGGATACCATTTTTCCCCATCTTCTTCATCCGTTCTTATAAAGATAGCCTTCAGGTGTTGGTGAGGAGCCCCATTTGAAGCACCTAATGGGGTTTCATTGTCCACTATGGGGGACAATTCACCAGTCTTTTTGTCGAAAGACCGAATGTACAACTTAATGCTGATACAACCGGCGTCAGGTTCTGCAGAACTACTCTTCCTAATTGCTGTTTTACACAATTGAAGATTAAGAGCAGCCTGACCATATTTATCAAAAAAGACTTCATTAGTTATTTTTTCGGGATCCAAGAAAAATAAACCATTTCCTTGCAAAGAAAGTTCAAGATCTCCAAAAAATACCTTGCCTTTTTTCCGGGTTACCTCCACAAAATGATAGGAAGATCCGGCCAAAAGAGGGTGGTATGAACCAAAAAAAAGGGTGGTTGAAATTAGAGCTGTTGACATAGTTTTAGAATCATATACAACGAGCACCAATACTTTGTTGGAGGTGGAGGTTGGCGAAGCCCAAACCGGGATAGCGACAAGCGAAGCAAGAAAAAGGTGAAATAATCTCATGGGTATTTTTTCACAAATGGACCAATGCGGCTATAAAAGTACGGGTCACGAGAAAAATCCTTCAAGCCCCAAAAAAATCTCGTGTACAATCTGAATCATTGTCTTTACTCCAGCTTTTCTCCCTCTTCATTGTTTCATCTGTATGCTGTCACATCAACATGCAGTACACCTGCGTGTACTGATTCCTCAAGTTCAATATGGAGCCAACTTCTGCCGATGTGCACTCGCGTTCTATTATTTGGGGAGTTCTCGCCGCCAGCAAGCCGTATCCAATACTTTGTCCTCCACTCCAAACAAATGAAGACAAGTAAACATGAATGTATGAATGTATGAATGTAGGTAAATAGGTAAATAAGTAAATAGGTAAATAGGTAAATAGGTAAATAGGTAAATAGGTAAATAGGTAAATAGGTAAATAGGTAAATAGGTAAATAGGTAAATACGAAAATAGGTAAATACGAAAATACGAAAATACGAAAATACGAAAATACGAAAATACGAAAATATGAAGAGGTGTGAGGATTTCTAAACAAGAACTCACTTCGTTTCTCCTCGTAACTGGATTTGTGCTTTACATATCTGGACCTGTATTCAGCCTTTCACCGCACCCATCAAGTATCCATGTGCATCAATATTCAGCCATCACTTTTTTTTGAAACGCCAATACCTACTTCTTTTTCGTTATTGTTTTGTTTGTTTACCATAATTGTCTGCATGGTCGAGCAGTTTATAAATAGTTTTGGGGCTAACAGTTTTGGGGCCGCCTTCAGCTAGCTTGTGTTAGATCCACCAGGGAGTGTCTTACCTATTGAGGTATTTTGAGCCCTCACTGTGTAATCCTAACAATGGCCATATTAAGACGCTAAGACCCAAAATCGTAGGAAGTTAAAGGCATTTAAGTACCTCAGATTCCTTAGAGGGAGGAATCTGAGGCGACTCAACATAGTAAACAGAGTACCTGACGAAACCGGAATCTAACAGGCTGGCACCAATTATTATAGTTCAAATTTCCTACTTTCAACTTTTGTTTTAGTATATCTTAATATACAGGGATAGACAAGGTTGAGGTGCATGGAAACTCACTAGTAACCTGCACATAATGCCTTCACCGCGACGCATACGTACCTTTCTGTTGAGCGTTCGCGCTCACCTCTGAACTGTTTGGAATTGTTATGACGTTGGCCTCCAATAATTCTCTCTAGTATGGTACTTCAGGATTCATCTTAGTCACTTCTTATTCTTCCTAAACTAGATATAAGTGATCTTATTCTCACAATTGATACCGCTCAAACCAGAGCGGGATCCTCTCTATATATAGTCAATCCCCGGGACTCCCAAACCCGAAAACCGGCGTTTCGTGACTGACTGTGCATGATGTGTGTACGTCTTCATCGTACATATACCCCCGTTTCATCTACATCCTGTATCTCTGAACCATGTGGGACCTCTCCATCTCATCTCAAGCCTGTGTATTGTCGTTGACCTGCGGGCAACATGTTTCACAGTTGCCCACACTCACAGGCTGACAAATGACACATTTCCCACAAGTTCAACAGCCCACACTCACAGGCTGACAAATGACACATGTCCCACAAGTTCAACACTGCTCTGTTTACCGGTCCTGCTCTGGTTCAGAGAAGAACACCTTTCATGTCTCAACTCTGCCTCTTATGAGAACATGTACTACTACACTGGAAAGAGAAGAAACGGGAGGCCTCTGGAAGTCTGGAAACGTCTTCTATGTGTGGAACTGTGCTCCATGGCTATTGAAAGGACCACCTGATGTGCCTGTCAGGAAGGCACATACGGCATCTACTAATTTAAATGCCTATCGTGATCTAACATACTACTTCTACTTCTTTTAACTTTTGTTTTAGTATATGTTGAAATACAGGGATATGTAAGTTGTACCTTACAAGACCAAAGTCCTATGTGTACACCCCTGTCTTTCAGTGGCCTGCTTACAACGTATCCACGAAGTACCTTTCCTCCTTACATGTTAGTTACTCGTTGACAACTTCTAGTACTACTTCTAGTACTACTTCTAGTACTACTTCTAGTACTACTTCTAGTACTACTTCTAGTACTACTTCTAGTACTACTTCTAAAACTGCTAATACTACTTTTAATAATACTTTTAGTAGATGGTAATGGGTAGTTGTATGGGTAGTGGTGGACTTTACATAGGATACACACTATGGTAATTAATGTATGGACATGAAGTTCTGTAGTTAGTGGTCATTGTAAGAAGGTGTGGATTACTGAGACTTGTCGATGGCCACCCTGGACACCCGAGAATTTTGTTGAGTCGTTATTATAGTTCTTGACAAAAGATGGAGTCTGCAAAATTCAAGAACGCTTACGCTTTTACTGGAGCCTCAAATTCCCCGATCGGGCCTGCATGTGCATACATTAGCGAACCCTAGTGTCGATCGCGCATATGCATCTTAATATCCCTGTCAGATAAGACTTTCTCACGATTTTCCCAAAAGATTCCTTGACAAACAACTGAATGAAGTGGGGAAATCATCTATCCATCAAAAGAGCCGAAAACTTTTCAGACCGAAAACATTTCAGACCGAAAAAATAATGACTCCTGCGTGATTCGAACACGCGCATCTTACGATAACAGAACTTGAGTCTGCCGCCTTAGACCGCTCGGCCAAAGAGCCATTTCTGAGTTTAAAATTTTTTGGCATGACCAGGTTAGTACTGGTGAAAGCTTTGGATTTTTCCGTAATCATGTTTTGGAATGGACTAAGTTGGCGGTGGCGTTAAAGAGTTGAATCCTGCATAACACAAACCACAATAATTGGTGTTAGGAGCCCTGCAGAACCTGGTCTCATGCAATCTGACTCTGGCGTAGACTGCACCGCCGGACCCGGCCAAGTGATTACTGCAGAGAGTATATTCAGCATCTGATCATCCCCCACTTTCCCCGCTAGCACCCAGCATAATTGAATGAGAAGGTTCGTCTCATGCTGGAGGTGCAGGGCGCAAGTTCTGTACGTCGTTAAGTATGCGGGATTTGAACTTAAGCGGCAACCAACGCATGCAAGATCCGCATCGCGGTATGAAGTATACAGGGCGCGCATACAAAGAGGGTTTTCATTGGTTCGGATTAAACTCATCATAAGGATTTTTCCAGTACTGAATGTTTTTCGGGTAAATCTAGAGGAAGAATAAATCCGAGAGCCAGTTTGACATTCATCCCTGGATGTCAGGTATACCAAAAACCAGTACATCTCATCGCCGCACATACTGAGTCAATCTCTAATGCGATCATACAGTAGGCAAAGGCCATTGATAGCAGCAAAAGTGTATTAAACAACCCAAGAATAGTATGCTGCCACGTGACTATCCCTATGGAATTATCCATGTGACTTAAAACCAACTCCGATAAGTGGATACTATAAGCGATACTACACCAGGCTTGTTCCTTCCCTCACTGTACGGACCAGGGGATATAATGAGTGCACAGAAACAAGCACTGCATGACAATCAACGTGTTTCAGAATTTGAAGGTGGTTAAAATATTAGTATTTCCGAATACACGGTGTCTCAAGTATATGTAGGAACATAGAACGAGGTCCCCATGTCCCGTGTCCCAGGAGCAGTTCTCACTATTACTCACTCTAACTCCATGAAGCCATAAATATATCTTTTGAAACCATGACCACTGGTGATTTTTTGGGCCGGTGAATCTCCCTTTTGGAAAAAGACCAGAGCTAAAATCTCGGCTATTTGTGATTATTACGGTACTGCTTTTCCTTACTATTAACTGAGTACTATTGTCTTGCTATAGAATACTGAGGACTACTTAGATCTACACAAAGATATTAAGCCTACGCTGTCCCAGAGAATTTGACATTATCGGTTGGCAGCCACGCCTTTGCTCTGGAGAAGTTTTCCCATCTTCTAGAGCTCTACCAGTCCAATCAGCCCAATATTTACCTCCTACTAGTTCCAATAGGTTCAGCTGTCCAGCTATTTCAGATCTGCCAATTACAACAGGCTCCTAAAAATGACATATGTAATTGACCAATCACAACAGGCTTCTAAAAATGACATATATGTAATTGACCAATCACAACAGGCTCCCAAAGCTAATACATGTGTAATTGACCAACCACAAAAATGCACCAGCACAAGAAATCCACTGCTCCACCACCGCATTCTACCTCCATCCTCATGTCCAAGATGTCTTTGGAATGGAATCAATAGTTAGCAAAACTACAAGATAGACCCATAATAGACTCCCTAGTGCTACTCACCACCTAATACTATTACCAGTCCATCAGACAGACAAAACGCTATACTATATTATACACTACTATAGACTATACACTATACTATACTGTACACTGTATTATGCACTATACTATACACTATACTATACTGTACACTGTATTATGCACTATACTATACACTATAAAATAAACTATTAAATAAACTATTAAATAAACTATTAAATAAACTATTAAATAAACTATTTAATGTTAGATTCTGGTAACGTCCAGTACTCTGTTTTGTATGTTTATTCGCCGATGGATTCCCAGTAGGTGGGAATCCGAGTACTTATATAGTTAACCTGTGTCAACGAATACCTAGCGTGTACGGAGGCGAGGTACTTCGTGGATATGTTGTAAGCAGGCCATTGAAAGGACAATAAGGCTGCACAGACTTTGAACAATAAAGGCTGTGTAAACCCTGAACAATAAGACAGTGCGGTCTTAGCCGAACTGGAAAGTACAAGAAGTGCTGTGGACCCATCACATAGGACAGTGGTCTTGTAAGGTACTTACATATCCCTGTATATTAATGTATACTAAAACAAAAGTTGAAAATACTCTATACTACTCTACTCTACTACTCTACTAGTGTAATCTACTGCTATACTCTCTACTACTCTACTCTTCTACTACATAATCTACTCTATACTGTATACTACTCTTCTACTAGTATAATCTACTGCTATACTCTATACTGTATACTACTCTACTCTACTCTACACCTATGCCTAATTTGGTCTGTATATTAGTACATCTCCACTGCTCGTTGGTATCTGTAGAAGGTGGAGCCGCTTATGACTTTGGGAGTAGAAGCTTAATGGCAGAGCCCTGTCAAGAATAGATCTAACAGTCTACACTACTATAAGGTTTGTACTGATATAAAATCTCACTACTGAATATTCACACTTTTCAGTCTACTCTGTAGTCTATACTCTATATTCTATATTGTTCTAGTCTATATTGTTTTAGGCTATATTGTATTCTAGTCTATAGTCTATTCTTGAATACGTCTAGTACTGGGGATAATGTTCATTGATGGACTCCCACCTACTGGGAATCCAAGTACTTATATAGCTAACCTGTGAGTACCAGAGAAGTGGAGCGTGGTGGTTAAACGCCATGTCACGAGGTGAGGTGAAAGGATGAGTCCAAGTCATGGGGTATGACGCCTTGGACGAGTCATTGGTATCCGTAGGCTCGAACAATAGCTCTATGGGTAGTGTGTTTACCCATGGTGGGTCTAACAATAAACTAATAAATAAATTATTAAATAAACTAATAAATAAATTATTAAATAAACTATTAAATAAACTATTCAATAAACTATTAAATAAACTATTAAATAAACTATTAAATAAACTATTAAATAAACTATTAAATAAACTATTAAATAAACTATTAAATAAACTATTAAATAAACTATATGTTGGAACCGCCATGAGAGACTCACTACCCATCGGTATTTTTAGAGACTACGAAAGTCGACTAGTCAGCTACTCGCCACCGAGACTGACTGCTAGTTTTTTTTTCTGTACAAATAACCGATTAGTCATCTCGTCTCATCGCACACCTTCTCTTACAACTATATAAGCACCTCAGATTCCTCCCTCGAAAAAATCATCGGTGACTGAACAGAGTACCTGGTGTAAGCGGTTCAACACTATACACTATTAAATACACTACACTATTAAATACACTATTAAATACACTACACTATTAAATACACTATTAAATACACTACACTATTAAATACACTATTAAATTCACTATTAATACACTACACTATTAAATACACTATTAAATACACTACACTATTAAATACACTATTAAATACACTACACTATTAAATACACTACACTATTAAATACACTATTAAATTCACTATTAATACACTACACTATTAAATACACTATTAAATACACTACACTATTAAATACACTATTAAATACACTACATGTTAGACCCACCATGGGTAAACACACTACCCATTGAGGTATTGTTCGAGCCTACGAATGCCAATGACTTGTCCAATGCGTCATACCCCGTGACTTGGACTCATCCTTTCACCTCACCTCATGACATGGCGTTTAACCACCATGCTCCACTTCTCTGGTACTCACAGGCTAACTATATAAGTACTCGGACTCCCACCTATGGGGATCCATCGGCGAATAAACATACAAAACAGAGTACTGGACGTAACCAGAATCTAACACTACACTATTAAATACACTATTAAACACACTATTAAATACACTATTAAATACACTATTAAATACACTATTAATACACTACACTATTAAATACACTATTAAATACACTATTAAATACACTATTAAATACACTATTAAATACACTATTAAATACACTATTAAATACACTATTAATACACTACACTATTAATACACTACACTATTGAATTAAACTGTACACTTATACTGATGACTCAATATATTAGATACAGTGTTTTTCAAAACTAGTCAAACCAGCGACACAAGCCGTTTCGTACTCCTTCGCAATCTTTCAAACCAATTGACGTAATGCTCCACACCAACTTTCATCAAAATTCAATATTCTGAAGTGTTAAATCTTGAGGAGTACCTCATATGCACTACATTTGCGAGTCTTGCAGTACCAAGCAAGGGTCAAAACGAACGGAACTGAAGTGGAAGGGGTACGAAACTTTTTGAATTATTGATTTGTTTAATTTTGCTAGTGTGATTTGATTCGTTTTGCGACGCTGGTTTGAATCGTTTGAAAATCACTGTACTAGCTCTGTTAATGGTCTTACAAATGTGAGGCCTTAAGGTGGTAGGGGTAAATCAAATAGTTTAGTATATCAATCTGATTTACTGCTAACTTACTAGTCTTGGTAGTGGGCGTACGTTAGACCCACCATGTGTAGTACACTACCCATGTGGATGTTGAAGGCCTGCACTGGTGGATCAGATGTTGAAGACCTTCGATCCTCAATGCGACCTCTATTCCTCTATGCCGGACCCCACCTTGCCCCTATATAAGGTGCGAAGGTTCCTCTTAAAGGGATCATGCGAACAAACACTAAAACAGAGTACTGGACGTGACCAGAATCTAACACTATCCATACCTATCCATACCTATCCATACATATCCATACCTATCCATACCTATCCATACCTATCCATACTGCTAGATTCTTGCTGAACGTTATGTACCGAATTATCTATTTTGTTCGTTGATGGTTTCTCAGAGGAACCAGTGCGGTTAATATAACAATTGAACAGAAACGTGGCAGTGAAACTCTTCAGAACAATGGTAATGATTCCCATCTTCGAAAAAAGGCCATCATATTGATACGGCGTTCGTCATAGCCATGCTAGTATCGGGCAGAGAGACTTCATAATACCTCCAAGATCACTATCGGAGGATCTGACTATAGTCTTTACCATACATTATTCTTTACCATACATTATTCTTTACCATACATTATTCTTTACCATACTCTAATCTCTTTACCATACATTATTCTTTACCATACATTATTCTTTACCATACATTATTCTTTACCATACATTATTCTTTACCATACATTATTCTTTACCATACACTACTCTCTACCATACTCTACTCTCTACCATACTCTACTCTTTACATAACTCCAGACAATTATGTTTGTGACTTGGACTCCCAAAGTCCCAGTTTTACAGTGTACGAGATGTTGAGATTACAAGACCAAACAATCGTATAAGATCTTAGCCCGGTGGACTGGAATCCCATCTTGATCATATAGAGTATAAACTGGCTAGTAGTGTATAGTGAAAAACAAACCAATTGATAATAAGCGTCCAATGGCCGGGGTTAGGTTTGGTCCTAATAGGCTTCTATGTTGTCGTACAGCCAGAGCCTGTCTAAGTAAACCAGGCACAAGTTTACTTTTTGCAAGTATTGTAGTAGTGTAGTGTGCATATCATGAAGGCAAAAAAGTGGATATACTCTTGGAAAGGAGAACCAGGATCAGAGTATCCGACTTGGGGAGTCACAGTAGTGAGTGTTGAGTGTTGAGCGTTTGCACACGCCTTCGCGTAGTTTGGAATTGTTATGACGTTGGTTATTTCTCCTGCTATGGTACTTCAGGATTCATCTTCGATCACTTATATTCCTCCTAAACTAGGTATTCGTGATCTTATTCTCACAATTGATACCGCTCAAACCAGAGCGGGATCCTCTCTATATAGTCAATCCCCGGGACTCCCACACCCGAAAACCGGCGTTTCGTGACTGACTGTGCATGATGTGAATATTTCGTGGCCTGAATATCCGTGATATTTCGTAATATTTAATGGTGATACTTTGGATATGGCCAATGGTCCCTTGGATATGGTCTTGTTATGGGTACTGCAAATCACTGAAGTTTACACATGGTTCGCACTTTTTCGCACCCATGTTAAATTTGGAGCAAAGTGACATCAAAACTAAAATACTTAAATACGGACGCAAAAATCACTTTTGGTAGAAATCACTATAAAACTAAAGCCAGATGGTTTAGTATATCGTGATGATAATACCGAAACTTTTTTTTTGAGAAAAATTGGTACTAGTGCAACATATTGGTTAGTGGTACTCATTGGTTAGTGGTACTGATTGGTTAGTGGTAGTGCGGAATATTGACTATGCTAGTGCGGAATATGCCAGTGCGGAATATGTACTACTACTAGAACTATGACCTGAAATATCCACCTATATCCACTCAGACAGTTTCCTTGAAAGTATTTTTCTGAGACACTGTTCCATGCTTTAAGAGTCCTAATTCTTAGGGGAACGTTCAAGGATCTCCTCTGGTGGTTGAGTCACCTTGGTCACTAGGCTGGTGGACGAGTACCTCTCGGCCTTTATAGCTCTGGGAACACTTTTGGAGACCACCTCCACCTCCTCTTCGTCAGTGTAATGAGCCTGAGCCAAAGAAATCTCCATGTCATCCAAATCATAAACCACATACGCGTTTTGGAGAATCCGGTTGCCCAAATAGGCGGTGGCATAGTCAGTCTCGCTTTCGGAGCTTTGCACCGCCAAGAAACAAGATCCGTGGCCTTCGATGATCAAGTCACTCACCGGAATCCGGATTTCAATGCCCGAAAAGTCATACACCAACCTCACCGCATCGTGCTTATACCTACAGTCCACCTGAAAAAGGGACTCTTGGACGAAGTATTGCGCCTGCAACAGATGTGCCAAGGCCCTAACCACACTTTCTGGCAAGTCCTGGGAAAATGTGGAAGAATCCAATACAGCTGCGATGGTCTGGTTCAATATGGTCACATTATGGTGCTCATTCTCCAAATAAATGTGGCTAAGTGCAATTGCCAGCTGGTCAAAGACCCCCATGTCCTGGTACATGCTGACAAAGGGCACTGTACGCAACTTCCCGGAATACTTCTTATGGTCAACAGCCCCGAAGAGAATAGAGCCTTTTTGCGCTCCCTTTTGGTCCAAAAAGACAGAATAGAGGTTCTTGTTTATGATGCCCGAGCTCTTGAGTTGCTGCGGGAAATTCTCATATGCGTGCAGGGGACCCCCAAACCCCACCGTCATTTCTCCAGCTACAGGCCCAATTCCCAAAAACCCTTTTGGGGCCATGGATGAGTTAGCCACACCAAACGTCATTCGGAATTCTGTATTGCCAAACCCGATTGTGTCTGCTCCGTATAGTCAACTAGCAAATTCGAATGCGTTGTTGATGAAGTAGAAGCCTGGTGCTGTTCTGTTGAGTTTGAAGGTACTGGAACCGGTGGAATTGAATGAGCCAAAGGCCAAGCACGCATTAGGGTCTTTATGGAACAGATCATTCAAGGTTTGCGTGGTTTGAGTGTTTTTCAGAGTGGATTCCGGGGACTTTTGGCGTTGGATCTCTTATTTCTGGGACCATTCACAAACTCCACACCATTAAAGAAACTAGAATAATATCTGGATCCGTCATAATTTTTCGAATAGATGGAATCCTCCAGACCATCATCATAATCCTCAAGATCATCATAATCCTCAAGATCTTCGTCATAATCCTCAAGATCTTCGTCATAATCCTCAAGATCATCGTAAAGGTCCCCATAATCAAAGGTATTGAGTTTGCTCAAGCCCTCCGATGAGTTGTAAGACCAATGGTTAACCATGGCACTGTTTCCCTTTTGGTTCGTGCGAGACCGGTGGGTGCATACCACATCGCTACTCATGACCCACAAGTCTGAAGACCCAGTGTCCACCACCACAGTGTTTTTTTCCCGGTTGGAGCCCACGTATATCACCGCCTGGTAATACGTGGCCATGTTTCTGAGCTCAAGCACCGCATCCTCGGACCGTTTGACTAGGCCCGGAGTGTTTAAAGGAGAAGCGTCTTCAAAAGTGTTCCCATGTAAGATTTCAATGTCCAACTTCAAGCCCTTTGATTTATCTTGATTGTCCAACGGAGCAGCAGACCCCACCGTCCAGATGGAAGTCCACACAGAGATCCATATGAACTTCTTTACCATGAAGCTCAACATACAGAGAAGAGTGAGAGAGGTTGGAGTAATGGGAGACCAAGAAATCACTTGGAGAAGTCACCAAAAAACGGAGAAATCACTTGGAGAAGTCACCAAAAAACGGAGAAATCACTTGGAGAAGTCACCAAAAAACGGAGAAGCCACTTGGAGAAGTCACCAAAAAACGGAGAAATCACTTGGAGAAGTCACCAAAAAACGGAGAAATCACTTGGAGAAGTCACCAAAAAAAGGAGAAATCACTTGGAGAAGTCACCAAAAAAAGGAGAAATCACTAGGAGAAGTCACCGAGAGAGTGAAGAGGGAAGAAATCAGAGGCCAAGACCATTTTATATACTCCCCATAATACAGGTCATGGTCGTAGTCTTGCATCTATTCTTATTTCCGTCTCTTCGCCGGCCCCCATTCTTCGCTGGCCGTTTCTTTTCTTGGAACCCACTATTCCACTTGCCTGGAAGCTTCTATTCCCGCTCCACGTCCTCGGTCCCGGCGCTGTCCCCCTTTTTATGCGTCCCCTTGTCATGTGCACGCAAACTTTTCTCCTATGTGTAGTAACCCATTTCCAGATCCAAGACTGATGCCAATATTACCATTCCATCCAAACCAATTCAGACCTGAATCAAGTTCCATCCCTTCTCTATCAATTGAACTCCTATTTCCCACCCATACACTCAAAAAACCCCTCCACTGTCCCTCTGCACGGGAGACTAAGTGGCATGCCGATGAAAGGAGATGGGTGTGTACAGGACTCATGTGGGGCACTTTCTTAGAGTGACTATGTCATGCGTGTTTCACGCCTATTCTATCCTCCCAGCTATAAATTGCTCCTATTCACAGTGTTCCAGAAACACCAGCCATGAATAAGGAAGTCACTATGGACAGTAGTGTGCTGGAAACAGAGACTGCATAGACTGTCAGTCCAGCTCATATAGGCTTATATAGACTGCATAGAATGTCAGTATAGGTTATATAGGCTTATATAGACTGCATAGAATGTCAGTCCAGCTCATATAGGCTTATATAGACTGCATAGACTGTCAGTATAGGTTATATAGGCTCATATAGACTGCATATAATGTCAGTACAGCTCATATAGGCTTATATAGACTGCATAGACTGTCAGTCCAGCTTATATAGGCCAATATAGACTGCATAGACTGTCAGTCCAGCTCATATAGGCCAATATAGACTGCATAGACTTGTAGAGATCGTGGAAGGGTGCGTAGTACTGGGGACTCAGAGTCGTCCGTCCTGAACGCCTCATCCCCGGGTATAAAACAAGAGGCCACAGTTTGTATTAAAATTGTTGTTAGGTCAAGAGACGAGATTTTGTTTGACTGGTGTGTGGAGGTAAGTTGGAATTAGATGGGGTAAGCGCGGTAGTTATGCGGTACACCTTAAAGCTGCGGCAGACAGCAACACTGCAACAGAGACAGCAACAGAGACAGCAACAGAGACAGCAACAGAGACAGCAACAGAGACTACGAAAAGATTGCGTTTATTCACACAAGCATTGTTGCAGGGTGACTTCGCCGGTTGCAGCCTCACTTCGGGCTGACTCCGGTATCTTGCGTTACCCCTGATTCTGGCAAACAATACTCGTGCCACCCAAAACTTTCCACTGATTTCAGCAATTCCACAATTCACTATTTCAATTCCACGATTGACCATTTTAATTCCACAATTGACCATTTTAATTCCACAATTGACCATTTTAATTCCACAATTGACCATTTTAATTCCACAATTCACTCTTTCAATTCCACAATCCACTCTTTCAATTCCACTAAGACCACCATTTCGGCAATCCCACCAATTCTGAAAAACCTGTTTTTCTGTATACCTCAATTCTTCAACCCAACGATATTTTACGAGCGTTCTCGTTCCACTTCTAGTTCCAGTCGTAACTCTATTTCCAGTACTAATTCCAGTACTAATTCCGTTGGCACTGACTTGGAGCTTGGCTGTGTTCAGGGCGTTGATCACGTAAAAGTAGTGTTTCTGGTCAAAATCTATAAGTGAGCTATGATAGGGGTATCTGGAAGAGGTTTCTTGACGTTTATGTTCCGGATAAACGAGGTCTGGTCGACTTCTACGTCGTTAATAAGAGGCTGAAAATGGAAGTTGTCCGCATGATCTGCTCCTCCAATGCGTGGGAACTTGTTGATGCTGCTGGTCATTTTGCTGAAAGGAGAACGAGAGTCAGATACATGGGCAGTGCACAGGCCACAGGCCAGCTGCACATCCATCATAGAAGTCAAGCAGCCTGGATTGAGGTGAACATGGCGAAAAGGGTCTTGCGATAGCGGGTTAACGTTGACACCAATGTGTTTTGCTCCGTCCTGTTTTTGGTCTGTTCCCTCATGGAAAATATTAGAAAAGAGCCCCGTCACATATAGAGGCAAATGTACATTCGTGGTGGACTCTACATTTCCTGGGCCACGTGCACAAACGGAGGTTGGGCCACGTTAAGGTATGTTCGTTCAATATGGGCGGTTACGGAGGACGACGGCCCCAGACACTTCAAAGGCCAGGTCAAGTTATCGATGGAGTCCACGTTTTTCTCCGGCACATGATCTAGAATGGAGAAGTGCAAGTTATGATCAAGAAACAGTACTGATTCCAGTTCCAGTCCTAGATCTAGTTGAAGTTCTACTTTAGTTCTAATACTAATGGCTTACGCTATAGCAGTTTACATAGCTTTACATGCTATGGTATCAACCGGGACAACCCCCTTTTCCTACTGACCCTTACCCCTACACTACCATTTACCATTACATTACCATTACATTACCATTACATTACCATTACATTACCATTACATTACCATTACATTACCATTACATTACCATTACATTACCATTGAGCATTATACTAAACGCTGTCGTGGCTAGGAAGGTTATTCATTATTCTCTAAGTCCATGAGCTTTGGAACACTTGTAGACATTGTCGTTAGAGGTGTTACTGGTTTATCCTAGAGTCCGTAATATTCTGGTGTGTTAGGATTCATGTGGGGGTTCTGTTCGCTTAAAGGCGGTCGGGTTTGCAGCCGGCTTCTGGAGTCAAACCTGGAAGTAGTATTTAAACTAAAATAGGTAAAAAAAACTGGTGTCTCAAAAGTCCCTGGGCCTTTCCCGTAATTATGGGCGAGTCGTCGCTACGTGAGTAGTCCGGGGTCGGTGTGCAGGAATCTCCGGATCGTTGGGAAGTATATCTGGGTCACTGGGTTCCTGCAGGCTGTGCCATGGGCTGTTGTTTTCCGTCTGTAAATCTGATTCATGAAATGGTGTTGGTGATGCCGTTCAGCCTAGAGCGGAATCCCCCAAGATATACCTTTCCACTTTGGACGCCTTGCTCCTGCACCGGATCTGGTAGTACCTTTTCTGAAGTCAAACCTGACTACAGAAATGGGTGAAACATGACTACAGAAATGGGTCAAATCTGACTACAGAAATGGGTCAAATCTGACTACAGAAATGGGTGAAATCTGACTACAGAAATGGGTCAAACCTGACTACAGAAATGGGTCAAACCTGACTACAGAAATGGGTCAAATCTGACTACAGAAATGGGTCAAATCTGACTACAGAAATGGGTGAAACATGACTACAGAAATGGGTGAAACATGACTACAGAAATGGGTCAAATCTGACTACAGAAATCGGTCAAATCTGACTACAGAAATGGGTCAAACATGACTAAGACCGCAACTTCAGGTACATGTACTTGACAGATAATCAACTTTCAGGCTCGAACAGTGCTACTGCAAAGTATACAGGTCGATTAGTTACACAAGAGAGCATACTGAAAGAACATCAACCAAGCAGTGACTCGAAAGATGCTGAGTCTTCACTAACACAAAAAAATTATGCTTGCACCCATAAGGATTGTGCATGGTCCTTTTCCAGGCCCTCAGATCTAAGAAGACATGCCAAGTCGCATCGGGCACCGGCTTTCCATTGTCCTTACTATGCCAACGACTCATCGTGTCACCGTAACGGTGGATCCTTTGCAAGACTGGATGTTTTGAAGAGACACTTGCGTTTGATGCATTGCGTTAGAGACAGGCAAATGCTCTATCCGGGTCCAGACCCGGGTTGGAGCCGATCTTGCCAGAAAATGTTTGAGTCTACCAAAGCATTCTTGGATCATTGCAGTGAGTGTGCTACCCAGCTGAAACCAGCAGTTTGGAAAGCTGTAACTACAAACGATGACTCCGACTAATAGAGTTTACATTATTATTTATTGTACATTCATTAATGAGTAGCTCCTTAGTCAGCTTCCNTCCGACTAATAGAGTTTACATTATTATTTATTGTACATTCATTAATGAGTAGCTCCTTAGTCAGCTTCCACAGTATCCTGATCTTTCTTCCCGAGTTTGATTATCAAAGAAATCAAGGATGGCACAGTTAGGATGGATGATGTAGACGGAACGAACAGCTGTGTTTTCAAATAGAGGTCCAAGTTTTTGTCAGTTGCAGCTGCGTCTTCTCCATCACAGTTTTTGTTTCTGACCCGGTGTTTGGCTCAGCAGCTTCTGGGCCGAGTCTAGACTGGAATCTCTCGAAGCTAGAAAGATCTGCACCAGC
>NKZC01000075.1:0-66142 GCA_002374385.1 Metschnikowia borealis
GTAGCCGGGCTGCAAGAAGTAAAAGGTGGACACGGAGGTATCGTTAAGCTTCTCCAAGGTTACATCATGCAAGTTGGCCTGGAAGGTTACTATACTATAGTACTATACTGTACTATAGTACTATACTATACTATAGTACTATACTGTAGTATACTTCTACTATAAAGCACTATTCTATACTACTATAAAACACTATACTATACTACTATACTACTACTATAAAGCACTATTCTATACTACTATAAAACACTATACTATACTACTATACTACTACACTACACTACACTACTATGAATGGCACTTTGGTGGTCTGGGCGTAAAAAGTCTATGGTCAGGTATTTAAGAATAATTAGCAGCTGCTAAGGCTTGGTTTGGGTCTGAACGGTTTGGGAGACCTGGACTAGAAAGTGAACAGAGCACAAATCTTGGGTGCGAATCCATGCGCGAGTGTTGCACAAGAGGCAGACCATACACCAGGGTGTTAGGCGGATTTGAAAAATTGGTTTATAATGTTTAGTATAGACTTTCTTCGGCGGCATTTATTGTGGGATGGACATTTTTTTCGGTCCTATTGTTTCCGGTTTTTTAGCACCTTTTTTTCGTGCACGGGTCTAAGGGTCTAAGAGTAGACTAAGAGTAGACTAAGAGTTTAATTAAATACTACAATCTAAATACTAAACTCTGAATACTACAATCTAAATACTAAACTCTGAATACTACAATCTAAGAGTACAATCTAAATACTACAATCTAAGAGTACAATCTAAGAGTACAATCTAAGAGTACAATCTAAGAGTACAATCTAAGTAGGAGAAGAACGGAGATATCTTCATTCACGAGAATTATGGATAGATTCTCATATGCGTAGTCCAGGGTCTTTTGAGTGCGGGAAAGGAGATCCCCGACATATTCCAGAAACAAGCCGAAATTGAAAATCAATACTTATGACTACTAACTAATATAGCAGATGACAGTGAGATATTGGGCAAGAGCAGTGAATCTCTTGTGATTTGTGGTGGACTGAAAGTATCCGGTAATGAACCCCATGCAAGCCTCTGGATTGTGAGTGGATTGTGAGGATGCAATGAACCCTTAGAAGTGGGATTGTGACATCGTGTAATGAACCTTGGCGAGCGGGACGGGATTGTGAAAGATACAATTAAGACCATCATGAATCAAAAGGAAGTAGCTGCCTTTCCAATTACTCCACTTGAGTCTGTTATAGAAGCAAATTACCATAATTATGACAACAGCCCCGGACATTGAACCAGAAAGAAATACTGTTCAGAAATTGCAAGAAAAAAAAGCATCTGTAGACGTAGTAAGTGATAGATTATTAGAACTGTAGTAAAGTGTTGCGTAGATATTATTAGTGAGAAGTGCTAACAGAAGGCGTTTTAATAAGTACAGAGATCTATGACTGTACCTTTACATTTCCATATTTGGTGCCCAGGATTAATGACTAGAAAACAATTACTTAGATTGTCTGAATACTACAATCTAAATACTACAATCTAAATACTACAATCTAAACACTACAATCTAAATACTACAATCTAAACACTACAATCTAAATACTAAACTCTGAATACTACAATCTAAATACTACAATCTAAATACTACAATCTAAGAGTACAATCTAAATACTAAACTCTAAACACTAAACTCTAAATAAAGGAAAGGCAGTGACGAGGAGAATCCTATTTATGCTTTAGTCACAGTACCTTTTCAGGTGATACATCATGAGGTCAAGTCTAGAAAGAACAATGACTACTACTTGTTCACAGGCATTCGGCCCTCGTGGTTGATGGATGGTGAGAACTTCTTCAACACAGATGAATTAGACAGCTCTCTTATGAATCTCGACTTGGACCCCGTTCAACATACACTCTGAGAGTAGACTGAGAGTAGACTAAGAGTAGACTAAGAGTAGACTGAGAGTAGACTAAGAGTAGACTGAGAGTAGACTAAGAGTAGACTGAGAGTAGACTGTAAGAGTACACTCTAAGAATAGACTCTAAGAGCACATTGTAAGTACTACAATACAGGTAGTGAAAAGATGTAGTTGACTAGTGTATTGCGTACCGAAATAGGCCCTATAGCAGAACAGTTAAACGTAGATTCAGTTTGGCATTCAGCTTGACATTCAGTTTGACATTCAGCTTGACATTCAGTTTGACATTCAGTTTGGCATTCAGTTTGGCATTCAGTTTGGCATTCAGCTTGACATTCAGCTTGACATTCAGCTTGACATTCAGCTTGACATTCAGCTTGGCATTCAGTTTGACATTCAGTTTGGCATTCAGCTTGATATTCAGCTTGACATTCAGCTTGACATTCAGCTTGACATTCAGCTTGACATTCAGCTTGACATTCAGTTTGACATTCAGTTTGACATTCAGCTTGACATTCAGCTTGACATTCAGCTTGACATTCAGCTTGACATTCATTTGAATAGCCGTTCAAGCAATGGGATTTGCCTCAAAAACCTTCAGCTACCTGAAAGAACCCTCAGCTGCGGCCCGGGCCAAGCGTTCGGTGGCTATAGTATGAGCCAACCTCTCCCTCTGTTCGAGACGCCTGGAAACAAAGACTTTTTCGCCCTTCAACAAAAGAAGCCGGAGAATTATATTCTCTGCTGAAGTTTGCGCCGTTAAGGGATCGGCCAGGAGCTCACGTGCTTCTTTCTCAGCCTTGGCCCGTGCCTTGGCCGTGGCATTGGCCCGGATCGTCAGACTGCGTGCTATAGAACCGGCTCTGCTTCTTAAACTGGCTGCATCCGAGACAAACACGTTGTTTTTATCTCTAAGGGTCTGGAGATATGCAGGAGCAAGCCGTTCGGATTCCTGTTGGAGCAGAGCTACGTCGTTCTCATAGTACACCGGGATCAAGAGCAACAGCTGGTACTGGTCGTTTTTCAACGCGGAAATCGGGGGCCCGTTGCCGTCGTTGTAGAAGAAATCAAAGCACAAGAAGTTGATCCAGCCAATTACCGTCTCAATCTCGTTGCTGGTCAAGGTCTTGCCAAACCCAAGGTAATTCATGGAGTTGGTCACGTTAGCAACTGCTGAGGTCACTGCTGACTGCCACCCAGGCTTGGATGCATGTCCCATGCTTTTGGGTATCATCAGCTTGATGGCCCTGGAACTCTTCAACTGGGGGAGAAGCAACACATCCGCACATCCCACCACCACGTTCCACGCCTCCAACATCACCAAGAGAAGCAAATCCTTGGTCAAGTATTGCGCCAAAACTGCAAGGTTCATGTTCAAATAGTTGTATAACGGCATCATGGCATCATCCATAAGTTCAGGTGTGGGCTTCATGTTGCCCAAACTACCACATACGGCCTTTAAGGTTTGTCTTGAAATGCAGCTTTTGATGAACCGGGAGAATTTGGCCACAATCATTTTGGTGATGCGTTGCTGGCTTCGTTTGAGAGCTCGGTGGGCCCTTCCAAAAGCGAAAATGGCATCGTCCCGCTCGCTCTCTACTGCTATTTCCGTCAAAACTCGGCCTTGTGTGTCCAAATCAAGGTAAACTTCCTGGGGAATGCCATCGTGCTTGAACTTTCTCGGTTCTAGCTGGATCAAGGCACGGCCACAGACTGCATGTGTGCCGAACCGCTCCTCCCAAATAGTTAACGAAAGAGTTACCTGAGAATTTGCATGGAGCGTGACCTCGAACTCCTCGTCCCACTCGGGGTTATCGGACTCCAAAGTGCGGGTCTTGGCTATGGTTCTCCGGGCCTGCGTATCCACCAACGTAGCATACGGCTTTAGGTTTCCTATATCGGAAGAAGCCCTTAGGTTTTCAGCTTTCACCAACCGAATCAGGAACACATGGCTGGTGTACTGGTTCTTGGCTGCGGGGTCGTGTTGCACCATTGTAGCAGAGATGGCCTCGGGGTCAACCACATCCTCCAACTTGGCTAGTTGTGTCATCATGGCACTTAAGTTGTTGAGCCCAATGCACGTGCGAGGAGTGAAGTTGAACGGCTGTACTTCCAGCTTATCATTGCCCAAATGGGTAACCATAGACTTGACCTCTTCGAGCCAGCCATTCTTTTCGGCCACCTCTTCCTCCTTTTCCTCTCTCAAGTCCTCCATGATAATATCACTGATTTCGCTTGCATACAAGAGACAACTGGCACTGACACTTTGCGTAAGTGTAGTGTAGACCTTGGCCAATTGGGCCTCATTTTGCCATTCGAGTCCACGCAAAATCCCCAAATATTGCTTAATTAACGAGAAAACGTCGTGCACAGAAGTGCTGTGTTTGGTAGCATCACTCTCAATATCCATGGGCTGGAAATCGTCCTCCACAAGGGCATTGGAAACGAAATTCTTGATCTTTTCCGAGCTTTCCTGCACCCACGACTCGAGGTACGGGAAGAAAAAGGCCTCGAGGTCAAAGCTGAACTTGCTTTTATCCCCACAAACCTGTGTATGGATGCTTCGGATCTCGCACAATGATTTGTATGCCTCCAAGGCATCTGCATAGTTGAGGAACTGGCCTTGGGCCGTCACGTGCACGAGGATATGCTTAAGGATGTTATTGGCATCGGAAGCAAACATCCCCGTGACCACGGATGCATAGGTATGACCAACATTGAGGAAGTCCAAAAGAGGAAACTTGTACCGTTTCTGGAGCATCTTGATGTTGCCCACAAGCTCATCACATATGTCCAAGATATGCACAATACTCACAGTGTTGTCCCTGGGAAGTGTAGCCAAAGAATCGGCATACAGTGCCTCGGAGGCCCGAAGAAGTGTGCGGCTCAACTTCTTCTCCCACCGGGCAGGAACCCCCAGGGCCTGTATTTTCTCAAAGAGGCAATCGGACTCCACGTATTCGCCCAAAAACGTAAGATAAGGCGCAAACTTGGGCTTGACGCTTTTGCTGAGTACTGCACTCACACAATCCTTGATGCTCTGCATCACTTGCGAGTAAGTGTAGCCCAAAAGCTTGACCCATTCCTCCTGGTCCTGCAGACACCACTGGTCCTTTTCGTCCCAGTCTAGACCTCCATCTTCCACCGTCCGCTTACATGCCAGAAACACTGTTTTGGCAGCATCCAAATCGATGGGGCCCAAATCCTTGGAGTCCGGAGTCCTGTATATGGCGTCCACCATTAAAGCTGTCATGTGAGCTCCAGAAAAGAAGCACACTGCCCGTGTGGATGGGTCTAGCCTCCATATTTTGGCACAAGATGCAAGTAAGTCCCGAGCTGGTTTGACCAATGATAATGAGTCTCCCAGAGCATGCTCTAATAGGAGTTTGCATAAAACGGTGAAATATGGGTTGATGTGTGCACGTGACGGCATAATGTAAAACTCCTCGCCTTGTGGGAGCTGCGGGGCCGGTAAAAGCTTCATATGGGCCGGAACAGAGTATTTTTTCTGGAGCCCTTCACAGAGCAGAATCTCCCGTTGTTTCCATGCCTCATATGCAGTCTTGTCAGAGAAGTTATTGGGGGCATACCGGCCAATATCCTTGCCTGTATAGAAGAGCACCTGCTCTATATCCTTGGCCAAGGCCTTATGAGAGACGGTAGCTTTTAGAGACTTCACATCGGCCTGCATCTGCGCCTCGTCTACCCCAAACACCTGTTGAAGAAGCTGCACGGCCGCCTGGTCCATGTCCAGCACCTTAAAGGGGATTTCCGGGTACTTGGCATCGGCATCGGCCACCAGGCCTAAGACGCGGTCTTTCTTCGGCTGCAAAGCCGAGCTGTGTTCATTCAATTTGGCCACCAAAACTGACCCATTTTTATCCTTTTGCACCAACGACTTAATGATCTGGATAAACAGCTCAGTTTGGCGAAACACTCTGGAGCTGATCTCTTCAGAAGGCACCAGAGACAACTTCACAAGCTCCTTATTGGCACACGAAACGAACTTCATCACCAAAGTGCCCAAAGTGGCACGCAGAAGGTCGCTGGCCACGGTCGGATCAAGCAAGTCCGAGTAAAAACGAAGCAACAGCCGGCGTGTGGCCTCGTCATGTTTCGACAGACCCATGGCTATACTGTTCAAGCGGGTTTTGAGCTCTGGCACCAAGTATAACGGGATCACTGGGTCGTTTTCACGGACTCGTGACTTACGGTCCGGCAGCACCGAGTGTCGTTGGCGGATGGGTTTCTGGAACCGAGCCTCGTTGATGTACTGTATGAGCACCACCTTAAGCACGGCCTTATAGAGCTTGCCCTCGTCCACATTGTCCACCTGTGCGTCTCGGGTCACCGATAGTAGGCTCAGCGTGCGTGTGTGTGGAGGAGACGTCTTGCGTCTATTCAAAGGCGACAGCACCGACATGGTGAATCTAGACAAAGATAGTCAGTTAATAGGCAGTGAAGAAAGACAGTCAAGAGACAGTCAATCAATAGACAGAAATGAAAAGACAGTCAGGAAATAGACAGTCAGTATCAATAGACAGTCAATGGTAGAACCAATAGACTAGTAAACAGTAATGTAAGTGCTGTGTTCAGTAAAGCACTGTGTTCAGATACTAAGCAATAGTAGTGAATAACTGACCAATAGACAAACCGTATATCAATATAAAGATCGGTAGACAACCAAAGATCAGTAGAAAATTAATAGATCAATAGAAAGTCAATAGACAATAGGCTGACAGTCAATAGACAAATAAATAGATGCTCAGGACGATCAATGCACTGATGTTCCAATAGACTGTATCGATTCAGGCTAATGGCACTATTCAATAAACAGTCAATAGGCAATAACAGTCAATAGGCAATATGTTATAACTCAGTCAGGATGCCCACAGACAGTAATCGTTTGTAGAGCGTTATAAGTTTGGAAGACCTTTAAGAATTCTTAGTCAACAGTATTAATAACTTAGCAGACCGTTGAAGCTTTGGTAGACAGTATTAATGACTTAGAATACCTGCAAGGTTTCTCGGAGCCCGTTGAGTTTGACAATGAGTTTGACGATGAGTTTGGACGAGTTTGGACGTTTAGATGGAGAGTGCACTATAGACAGCAGACCAACAAACTGCAGGAGCCAGACTAAAGGACAATAACACTATCAGGATGGTCGTTGACTAAGACTGACACCAGTGACTTTTCACGAAATAGTATTGATGTATTGTTATAAGCAGCCAAGTCAACTCAACACTAAACAGTTCAACACTAAACAACACGAAACTCAGTTCAGCTAAACTCACTTATAAAGAATGAAGAAAAGTACCCGAGAGTATGACTAGGTAGCCGGATATATTTAGTTGATCCGAGTATCACTAGGTAACAAGATATATATGGTAATCCGTTAATGGTATAGTCAGTTATAACTTTGGCGTCAGTTCTGACTTGGTATAGTCAGTCTTTTGGAGTCAGTTATAAGTTGGTTTGGAGCCAGTTATAAGTTGGTTTGGAGCCAGTTATAAGTTGGTTTGGAGTGACTTGATGGGCTGAATAAATAGTGGTCGCGGCCGTGCGTAGATTTGGCAGATTATGAGGCGAAATATCAACGCGAGGGAAGTTGACCGGGGGCCGCAACTGGGGAGAGGAAAAGGGCCGGAAGTCGAGGGGAACGAGGGTGCTTTTCTGCAGGAAAGTGCAACCGGAAGTCGTGGCCGCAGTTTAGTGTGCCCAAAGTGTCGTTTCCCGGATGAGATATGCACAGCGGGAGACCGTGGAGAAAGTGCTGTTTGGTAGCGGGCTGGGAACTTGAGTGGTGGTTTCGCGCATAGAGAAGAGTAGTTGCCTAATCGGGAAGGAAGCTGAGCCGCACACCCACCAACCGAAAAAAAAAGGAAAACAAAAACAGGAAGAAAAGAGAAAAAGCTGGAAATATGACAGTGAAAGTCACTACTTCTTTCATACCTTTCTGTAAATCTCAAGTGTCGTTTGTTTTGCTTTTTTCACTTTAGACGGTCCGCAATATGGGTAGCCTGCATATAACCTTATACCAAATAAATTGACGGAGACGACACACCAGCACAACCAAACAACCAGAAATACAAGGAAAAAATAGAATTAATACGAGTAGATTGTAGAATAATGAAAGGGAATGTAAAGATGATGGGATGCACGGGTGCAGAGACCAGAGTCCATTTCTCGATTAGAGACTACACTTGACGATTTCAGATCTCGCCAGATCAGACCGTAGATCGAGATCGACATGGATTGTTCCGTGTTCAAATCAGTCAATATTGATTTTTCAGATCCACAGTCACCGTAGCATCCAACCACGTCCATAGATGGAACATCCATCCATGGGTTATAGAGTATCCGGCGTATAGTCAACTGTCAACAGTAGTCAACAGTAGTCAACAGTAGTCAACAGTAGTCAACAGTAGTCAACAGTAGTCAACAGTAGTCAACAGTAGTCAACAGTAGTCAACAGTATCAACAGTAGTCATCCATACCATCAGTATGACAGTAGTCATCCATAGCCAGCCATGGTCCTGTAGTATTATTATGATCAGTAATTACCTGTATCCACGGTTATCCATAGTCAGCCATAGTCATCCGAAGTTACCACAGTAATCATAGATTCAGACCTTAGCATCCATAGTATCCATAATCATCAGTGGTACCCGTAATGATCAATGGTACCCGTTCATAGTAGATACAGATTCACATCTAGAATTCCTGGTTATAACTATGAGTATCCTAGTATCCATAGTCACTTGTAGCACTTGTTCATGGTGTAGTCTGTTTGTATAAATCAGTAGCACTTGTTCAAAGTGTCTAGTCTGTTCCATAGTATCCACCATGGGCCATAGACTTAGACCGTATTTCATAGTCTTGGATCAAGTCAATGGTCTTGAATCATAGTCCATAGTCTTAAATCATAGTCCATAGAATGGAGTATGCCATAGAAATGAAAGTATCCATCCAAGATCAATCCCGGTCACATTTTTCGATGATCTGGTGGTTCATAAATGAACTCAGACATCCACAGATTTAGACCAAGATCCATAGATTTCGTTCATAGTTTGAATGGCTCCTGTCCATATTTCCATAGATTCAGATCCATAGATTTAGTTCATAGTTTGAATGGCTCCTGTCCATATTTCCATAGATTCAGATCCATAGATTTAGTTCATAGTTTGAATGGCTCCTGTCCATATTTCCATAGATTCAGATCCATAGATTTAGTTCATAGTTTGAATGGCTCCTGTCCATATTTCCATAGATTCAGATCCATAGATTTAGTTCATAGTTTGAATGGCTCCTGTCCATATTTCCATAGATTCAGATCCATAGATTTAGTTCATAGTTTGAATGGCTCCTGTCCATATTTCCATAGATTCAGATCCATAGATTTAGTTCATAGTTTGAATGGCTCCTGTCCATATTTCCATAGATTCAGATCCATAGATTTAGTTCATAGTTTGAATGGCTCCTGTCCATATTTCCATAGATTCAGATCCATAGATTTAGTTCATAGTTTGAATGGCTCCTGTCCATATTTCCATAGATTCAGATCCATAGATTTAGTTCATAGTTTGAATGGCTCCTGTCCATATTTCCATAGATTCAGATCCATAGATTTAGTTCATAGTTTGAATGGCTCCTGTCCATATTTCCATAGATTCAGATCCATAGATTTAGTTCATAGTTTGAATGGCTCCTGTCCATATTTCCATAGATTCAGATCCATAGATTTAGTTCATAGTTTGAATGGCTCCTGTCCATATTTCCATAGATTCAGATCCATAGATTTAGTTCATAGTTTGAATGGCTCCTGTCCATATTTCCATAGAGTCAGATCCACTATTGTACCCATGCCATCGATTTCATCAGTCCTTTCATGCAATCCATATTGCAAAGTCTAGAAATTACCAGACTTTATGGCCCAGACAAAGGCAAGATCAACAGTTATCAATCCCAGTTGAGACAAGAGAGAGACAAGAGACGAGAGTCGAGTCAAAAAAGATCTAGGAATGTAACTTTGGGTTTCCATTGCCTTTATAGGTCATGTTCAAAGGACACATATCGTGGGTTTTGGCGCACTCAAGAAGTCACTATAGAAGACGCTCTATTCATCTCTAGTCAGGAATCGACAGGAAATCTGGATGGTCAATATCCTATAGTATCGTCTTCCTCTGCAGTACTAAGAGAATCAGTAGTGAGCCATTCCTCCACTTGTAGATCTCCACTTGTAGATCCCAATTCCTCCACTTGTAGATCCCAATTCCTTCCCTTGAGCGTCCATTTCCATTCTCCTTCATCCTCAACCATCAGTTTCACTCTTTATCTTATTCGTCTATCACCATCCGATATCCATGGGCATGAAAAAAGAAACCAGACAACCAGAGACACCACTATTCGAAACAGACCAAAGCTGTATGAAGCCACAGATAGATCCCAGAAAAGACCCATGACTAGGATGAATAGACAGAAGAACCACCAGAGGACACTGAGACGACCATCGAAAGCTATAGTAATCCATTGAATCACTTCTAGCCTTTGGAGTACAGCTAGAAATCATGAAGTACTATTCCAAAGCTAGTTCTCGATGGAGTACTACAGCTTGAATACTCCATGGAGAGTAGTTCCCGAATCATGAGTACTAAAATGGAGACAGACTAGCATAAATTCATAAGTTCATCCCGGTATGAACCTTAGTCTTCCAATTCTGAAAAATCCTCCTCATCCTTCCACCCATCCATAAACTCGTCCTTGACTTCGTACTCTTTCTTGGGCTCCCCCTTCACGTCTGCCTTCAAACTCACAGGTTCTGTCTTTACCGCTTCTCTTGGCTCCACCAACTCCCCGTCCTTGAACAAGTGGCTGCCCAAAAGACGGTTCATCTCAAACATCCCCACAAACGTCTTCTTAAACACGGCCTGGAGCTTGGCATCGCAATTGATGCGCCGCCGGTCGTTGGAGTCCTGGAGCTCGTGTTCCTTGATATACTCCCAGAGCCGTTTGACCACCATGGGCCGACTCATGTGCGCCTGTCCCACCACTTGCTGGAGAGGACTCGACACCAAGAGTTCCACGTGGAAGGAAGACTTTCGGTTGGTATCTGTTTTTTCTTTTTGCTTCGCCAGGCCCTTGGAAACTTTGCCACCCTTGGAGACTTTTCCTTTGCCAACACCCTTGGAGTTTTTGCCTTTTACTACATTGGAAAGCTTCCCACTTTTGGCTGGTGGTTTCCTGGGGGGCTTTTGATTGGTGGCGTGCGTGCGGTCACTGGGGTCGCTTTCGAGTTGCTGCGCTAGCGTGTGGTCGTCTTCGCCGCGCACGCGCTTCTCTTCACCCTCCACTTCGGATTCTTCGTGATCGAGTTTTTCTTCGAGCGCGTGGTAGCGCTGCACAATGAATTCGTTGATTTGTTTCTGCAGTTAGTAGTTGCGCGATCTCTTGATGTCACTATAATAGTTTGACAGTAATAATATAACCACAATGTATCACAATCAAACTCATAATAATAACCACAGTCTTCATGGAGCATTGGAACTGATGAATGCCAGAATTGATGGTACCATATGATGGCTCGCAGAGTCTTCATCATACTCATAGTCAGGGTCTTGTAATGATACCTGAAATCAACCATGACTTTGATCTTCATGATCACATAATAACAGAGTCTCAAGCATTAGGATGAACTCATAATGACATCGGATATCTGATTTCACCAGTGCCATTATCATAATTGGACCATGATATCAGACTGTATGAGACATGGTATAATATCAGACTCAGGCCATGGTGAAATCACAATCGTGTCATGACAGCCATAATAGTCTTCAAGAGACCATGACAAGACTATAATGAAACCACCAGACAGTCATATATGATCACCACATCAATCACATCAATCTCATATTATGAGTAGATGATCATGACAGATATTAGTCATAAGAGTCATGAGAGCCATGATAGTGTCATAACAACACCATAAGACCACAATAAAACCATAACAAGACCATGAAAAGACTATTATGGACCATTACAAAAGCAGACATCCTAGTATCTTAATACCTCAGTTTCGATAATATCCTAAAGACATTTTCGTCGCCTTATATGTCCCATCTCTCTTTCCTCAATGTCTTATCAACATTGTTTAAACAGGAAAATGACCAGGACTAGACCTATTAGACCAGACTTGGGCTAGAGTTAGACAAGATTCAGACGAACATAGACGACCCTAATAGGCCGATCACTATAAATTCATTATGAGACCATAAGAGCATTTTCAGACTATTATGGTGATCGTATCATCTCCTTCATAATCTTCAACCATCAATATGCCTTCCGAATATCCATAAGAGTATCACAAGATATCATAACAGTTAAAGACCAGTTTCATGATGTTTCCATAGCAGTTTCACAGCAGTTTCACAGAAGTTTTGAAATACTCATTAAGAGACCATATGAGTATAAAATAGTTTGAAAATGGTTTAAAATAGTTTTATAATGGTCGTAATGTCGTATGCCGAAATGTCAAAATGTCGAAATGCAACGTCGTAATAAGACTATTATAAGACCATCCTAGTATCACAATAGTTTATAGTCCAAATGTCAATATCCTAATATCAATATTAGAATGGCATAATCTTAAATTGTCCAATTGTCTCCACAGTCATAATGATCATAATAGTAATAATCGTAATGGTCATAATAGTAAGTCATAATGGTCATAATAGTAAGTCATAATGGTCATAATAGTAATAATCGTAATGGTCATAATAGTAAATCATAATGGCCATAATAGTAATAATCGTAATGGTCATAATAGTAAATCATAATGGCCATAATAGTAATAATCGTAATGGTCATAATGGTCATAATGGTCATAATAGCAATGGTCATAACAGCAATGGTCATAATAAGACCATCATAGTATCACCATAGTTCACTATAGTTTCCGAATTGATTCACAATAGTGTAGTAATGCCATAATAGGGTCACCATAGTTCATCATAGTTCCATAATAGTATCATAGTCACAATTGCCTTAACAAGACCAGAGCAAGACCTGAGACCATAGTAGACCAGGGACCATACTAAGACATCATTCCAGAATATTATCTCTGAACATCAAATATCACATTCATCACATTCATCACATTCATCACATTCATCACATTCATCACATTCATCACATTCATCACATTCATCACATTCATCACATTCTTCACATTCATCACATTCATCACATTCATTCATATCCATCCCTAATTGGTCATTCGAAAATACATACTTTGTGGGGGGAGAGATCAACGGAGAAGAGCTCCTGGAGTGCGGACCGGATTTTCTTGACAGTGGTTTGCCCGAGATCAGCCGCTCCCAAAATCGCCTATCGTTAGAAAAGAAGCCTTTGATTTTCTTCCATACATACGTCGATCATCGGTTGGTACGCCGTAAGGTCAAGTTCCGTGTCCATGTTGTAGTAGTGCGGATAGTGCGGATAGTGCGAGTAGTGCGAGTAGTGCGAGTAGTGAGAATAGTGAGAATAGTGAGAATACTGTTGAGAGTTGTAATATACACTCCCGTAATCTGGAACAGTTATCACGTTACTTTCAATAAGTCACGTAAGTGTGGGACTCCAGTGATCATCCTAAACGACTTATATTCTTATCTGTATCTAATATTATACTAAGAGATCCTTGTATCTTAACACTGTTATTTTCGATCCTCTCCTATAAGGATATTCTCGTCCATTCTTATATACTCCAGCTTTTCTCCCTCTTCAGTCTCTTACTGACATTGTCTTCTCCAAGACAATGCCTAGACATTAGACGAGAGCTAGACGAGAGCTAGACGAGTACTCTTCATTGTTTCATCTGTATGTAGTCACATGAACATGCAGTACACGCAGGTGTACTGATCCCTCAAGTTCAACATGGTCCAATACCGAGGTTTGCACCTGTCCAACAAACAACTCTACACTCACTGGTCAATTAATAACAGTGTAAAAATAATAACGGATAAATTAGTAGTAAAAATAATAACGGATAAATTAGTAGTAAAAATAATAACAGATAAATTAGTAGTAAAAATAATAACAGATAAATTAGTAGTAAAAATAATAACAGATAAATTAGTAGTAAAAATAATAACAGATAAATTAGTAGTAAAAATAATAACAGATAAATTAGTAGTAAAAATAATAACAGATAAATTAGTAGTAAAAATAATAACAGATAAATTAGTAGTAAAAATAATAACAGATAAATTAGTAGTAAAAATAATAACAGATAAATTAGTAGTAAAAATAATAACAGATAAATTAGTAGTAAAAATAATAACAGATAAATTAGTAGTAAAAATAATAACAGATAAATTAGTAGTAAAAATAATAACAGATAAATTAGTAGTAAAAATAATAACAGATAAATTAGTAGTAAAAATAATAACAGATAAATTAGTAGTAAAAATAATAACAGATAAATTAGTAGTAAAAATAATAACAGATAAATTAGTAGTAAAAATAATAACAGATAAATTAGTAGTAAAAATAATAACAGATAAATTAGTAGTAAAAATAATAACAGATAAATTAGTAGTAAAAATAATAACAGATAAATTAGTAGTAAAAATAATAACAGATAAATTAGTAGTAAAAATAATAACAGATAAATTAGTAGTAAAAATAATAACAGATAAATTAGTAGTAAAAATAATAACAGATAAATTAGTAGTAAAAATAATAACAGATAAATTAGTAGTAAAAATAATAACAGATAAATTAGTAGTAAAAGTATTATTTGTTTTCTTGATAGGGTTGTTTCGCTAATTAGTACTGCTCCGGCATAGTACAGTCTAGGACACCAGCACACTACAGAACTATGATAAATACACGTACAGTATGTGTAAATTGCATACCAGTAGTTCAATATTGCACAGTTCTACAGCATCAACATGATATAGTACAGAAGTGAAGTTTAGTTCTGTCTAATCTAGTATTTTGTACTGTCTTTTACAGTCTAGCACTGCGATAAGCACAATATCAGTACCATATATTCAGTATAATCAGTCATACTGTTAGATTCTTGTTGAACGTATTGTACTAAGTTACTTATTTATCCGTTGATGGTTCCTCACCAAGAGGAACCAGTGCGATTTATATAGCTTTTGAAGAGAAACATGGCAGTGAAAACTCTCCACCAAGAACAATGGTGATGATTGTTCTATAGGGTCATAATAGGGTAGTAAAATTATAGGGTCATAATAGGGTAGTAAAATTATAGACAGTCATATACACAAGGTCTGGTACAGATATTAATATTTACTACTATACCGATTTATTATACGCAATTTATACTAATATTTACTACTATACCGATTTATTATACGCAATTTATACGCAATTTATACGCATTTATACGCATTTATACGCATTTATACGCATTTATACGCAATTTCAGGTCAATTCTCCCAAATCCAATAATTCTGAGTACCTGGTGACACCTCCGCACTGGCTCCTAACCACCCACTACTTTGAGAAGAACTCCACTTCCTACCGGTCTTGCACTACGTGCAATGTATGGAAACCGGACCGGTGCCACCACTGCTCCGTGTGCCGACGGTGCTTTTTGAAAATGGACCTCCACTGCCCGTGGTTTGCATGTTGCATTGGTTTCCGCAACCATAAGTTCTTCATCCAGCTGCTTATATACATCACCATGTTCAGTGCGGTGGTGTTGGCTCTCTCGTTGAGCATGCTCTATGGGTTTTTCGTGGATGGCCAGTATGACGACGACTACCTTCTGTTCAGCCTTGTGTTTCTTATGGTGTTGTCGGTGGTGTTTTTCATTGCCGTGGGGTGCTTCACTGCGTTCCTGGTGTACTTGGTGCTCCGCAACACCACCACCATCGAGTTCCAGAACTCTTACTGGAACGGGCCGGACTCGGGCAAATACGAGTACGACTCCCATGGGAACAGGCAGAAATTGGGACACATCTATGACTTGGGCTTAGCCAGGAATTGGTCCTCCACTATGGGCTCTCACTGGTACCAATGGTGTTTTCCCGTTTCCGTGACCTCGACGGCCTACGACAACTTCAACAATGGGCTCAACTTCTTGGTGGACGAGGATGTGTACCAGAAACACGTGTACAACGCCCAGTTGCAGTACCAACTTAACAACCAGCTCCGCGAGTATAGAGACCGCATCCGAAATTTTATACGCACAATTACTAGAAATTCGGGTGTATGGTAGTGTACGCACTAGTTACGCCGGTGCTAGTGTTGAAAAATGGTATCAAGGTGAGCGCGCTCTGAGTCCCAGGCTTGCAGCATAGCGCGGTAACATAGCACCTGTTTTTCTTATGCACCGGTGGGTACTACAACCGCCTTAAATGTGAAGCTAGACCCCCATATAAATAATGGAGTCTGGGCCATATCCATCTTTGCTTAACCAACTCATCAATGTCATCTGCCTGAGGTATCCCAAGAATACCTCCAAGAGCCACCCACCAAATGACCACCAAATGACCTCCAACTGATAATTCTCCAATGGACACTGACAACTCCACATCTTCTTCTTCTGCTGAAGTCAACACTTCTGGGAAGTTATCTCGACGAGACTATGAAGACAGTTTCTTTCAGTCCCTATCCACTGGACATTACACCGTGGTTAATCTATGGTCCACCTGGTGCCGCTACCTTGAATGCGGAACATGTGTTGTCTGATCTACCGCTACGTGTACTGTACATGTACTGCATCAGAAACACCTCCTTTCCACAAAAGCAATCACTCTTTCCACAAAAGCATTCACTCTTTCCACCCTCTAATGTTTACACTTCTTTGTCACACTTTACTCTTTGACACACCACAACACTTAAGTCCTCCTGTATATATAGTGGTTGTATACGAACATTAAGGACCAGTTCTGGCCAATTTCCATTCCCATCAGCTTAAAGTACAGTCAAACAGTCAGGCAGTCAGGCAGTCAGGCAGTCAAACAGTCAGGCAGTCAGGCAGTCAGGCAGTCAGGCAGTCAGGCAGTCAAGCAGTCAGGCAGTCATAGCCAGTGACCTAATATACACTTCAGTCTTCATGAATCTATAATACCGGTATGGTATCTACACTAATCTCTAGTATATAATATGTCCTATACCCTCTGGTCAATGCTGGTTTTGTATACACTCTCTAGACCCTCAGCTGGCGAAGATTACGCTTGTGCTGGGCCTCGTTCTTCTTCACAAGCTTCTTACGCTCGGCACGGGCCAATGTTCTTGGATCCACCATCTCATCGGGCGTGCCCTTGACCTTCTCGTCAATCTCCACCAACCACTGGTCGTCAAGAGCCTTGTTTTTACCCTTGTATCCCCATTTGGGCACCCATTCTCCAGAGGCCTCATCATACACCATCTTGCCATCCTTCTGCTTGGGCTTGATACCCTTGGTCTCGGCAAACTTCTGCCACTTGGTCTTGGGTTTCTCCTTGGGGAGCGATTTTTCCCGGGGCAACTCGGATGTGGGCTCCGGCAACTGGATGAGCGTCATGGTGGAGTCCTGCCCGGTCGACAGCCCGTGTGTGTCGGTGGTTGTTTTGATGGGCAATGAAAGCACCTGGTTGATGAGTAGCTGGAGATTGTCTCTGGTGACCGATGCCAAATACGCCTCCTTCTTGGACTCGTCGTTCAAGAGCGCATTGTCCAAGGGGTTGGGGTCGAACGTGGCCAAGTTGCCGAGGTCGAACGTATTGGGGATGGCCTTATCTACCGTCACAGGCTTAAACTCTTTGGACATGACTATGGTGTTAGTCTGGAGATAGATGCAGATTTTGTGATGCGCATCGCGGCGTGCGCAACCCATAACTTCGGAAGTTTTGGCTAGTGTGCGAAAAAACTCAGCCACTATCGACTTTATGAGCCACACACGATGCACACACTCTTTCTATGCACACTATTAGTGGAGAAGCTCCATTTGAAGAGTTGAAGAATTTTGATGGTGACAACTCGCTATTCGGAATAGTAGCATCCCGAATTTAAAGCAGAGATCGCCAGAAATTGTAAAGCTTTGCATCAAGAATGAGACTAAAAACAGAAGCTCAAGGAATTGCCATATTTGAGAGAACTTAACAAAAACTCTTCACCAGAACAATAGTGATAATGTTCTAGCACATTCGGAAATCCATCATAGTACTTGGTACAATTATGGTGGTTATTGCTAGGATCGGATGGCGTAGGCTTCATGAAACCCCTATGGGTAGAGTTTTGTCTGTAGTGGATCTAGCATCAACCATTGTTTGCGATAACGATTTCCACAGAACTAGCAGGTGCCATATCCTATGGTATATCCAACGCTAGATTGACATTGCCATCGGATTCGAAAACAAAGCTGACATCAAAATGGCCCTAGCTTCTTCAACCGATGTATGAGTTCAAATGTTGAGGTTGTGTTGAGAAATGAAGTCCTGAAGTGCGAGCCAGTGTTAAAATCGAGGTCGTCACTCGAAAAGATCACTTAAGATTGCAGAATATTGGAGATCGAATCGAAACCTCAGAAATGAGTCATTTAAACTCTTCAGTACAGACATCTTTCAGATTGTTCAGATTGTTCAGACTGTTCAAACAGTTCAGGTTGTCCAGGTTGTTCAGACAGTCAAATAGTCAGACAGTCAGACAGTACAGAACACACCCACTTCTGCAGTCTCAGCGTGTTTTCCAGACCACCAGTCTTCATCCACGAATTCGATATCAACAATCATGCCACCCTCCTTGAAGCCGATGTCGTTATCCTCTTCCTTCTCATAATCATCTTCAGCAATTGCGCTCTTTCCAAAAGAGCTGGCAGGCTGTGCACCTCTTCAGTCAGTTCAGTCAGTTCAAACAGTCAAACAGTCAGATAGTCAGATAGTCAGATAGTCAAACAAGCAAACAGTCAGACAGTCAAACAAGCAAACAGTCAAACAGTCAAACAGTCAAACAGTCAAACAGTCAAACAGTCAAACAGTCAAACAGTCAAACAGTCAAACAGTCAAACAGTCAGACAGTCAGACTTTGTTTAGCCCTTATTCCACTAATCCATGTCTTCCTTTCTTCAAGTACCACAGTACCGTATCAAACTCACTAGGAGGCCTGTCGCTGGGCACTGCGGAAGATCCAGAGCAGAAAAATGGCCACCACACTTATAGCGCCGCCTGCAACCAAGACATGTCTCATATCGTCAAGATTGCTTGCTTGAGGGTGGGTCTCGAGCCCGGGAGTAGCGGTACTGGGCACTTTCGCTGCGTCCACCAACTGGATCAACAATTCGTGGATGGAAGAAGGCCACGAGCTAGAAATGTGAAGAGGCGACCCTAGGAAGAGGTCACGTGTATAGGATTCCGGCTGCACATCACTCCGTTGCTGTTGTTTATCCAAATCGGCCTTGAGAGCAGCAAAAACCGAGGGGACATTGCTCACCAAGTGGGCATACTTATGGCGGAGGTCCAACAAGTACTGGAACAGTTCGGGGTCGGAGGAGTCATACGCATAGCAGATCACATCACACTGGTCAAGGCGTTTCTGGTTTTCAAGCACCGCAGGCTCGAGTTCCCCCAACTCCTCCAAGATAAGGTAGCACTGTTTCCCCCCATGCAAATCAATATCCTTCACACACACTTTGGGCGTGATTGTAGGCAGGTAAACATCACTATAGGAGCCATGAATAAACGACTCCAAGAGCGAAGTCTTGCCCGATTTGGGAGCTCCCAAAACAATGCAATGGAACACATTGCGGTCGTTGACGGGCCCGCGGTAGGTCTGGCCCAGTTTCTGGCGCAGTTTGCGGGCCTTGGTGACCTTAATTGCCTTGGCCGAACTGCCATTGAAGCCCAAGTACGCCAAGTACTCAAGCGTGGTTTTGAAGTCTAGGAAAGTCGTCAAGTTCCACTGTGCAAGCCACCCTTGGAGCGTCACATAGCCCTCATCATTGCGGACTATGGATTTGGGGAACTGGGTCTCGATCCAGAGCTTAGGGATTCCGGGCGTGGGAAGGAAAAGCTGTGCCAATTCTTCATCACTTAACCCCCCATCGTTATCCTTATCGAACTTAATGAAGAGGTCCACGAAAAACTTGTACCCCGTAGGAGAAAGCTCCACACTGCATGTAGACGGCACGTCGATCTTGGGGTAGAGGAACTTATCACTGATGGAGAGCGAGTCGGTATAGTGAAAAGCCCTTAGAATGCCCCAGATGGTCTCGTGGCGGCCATGTTCTGCATACGCCTTGTTCAAGAGAACAAATGCACTCTCCGAGATGCCACTCCCATGGCGAGGAGGCATGATCAAATCACTGAGGCGCGCCACGATCTCTTGGTAGTCTTCGGGCGTACACTTCTTCGCGAAACACTTGAAATGGAGTGCCGAAAACTCGTCGTAGCTTAAAACGCCATCTTGGTCGGCATCACAGAGGAAAAAAATCCGCTTGAGCGCTTTGACACATGCTGGCTTCAAGTTGCCCTCTTTGGAGTCGAAAATCGGCAGCATGGGGTGCGTGACTGCTCGTTGGCAGAGGTAAAAGGCTTCCACCACATTGAGCTTATTTTTGGCACTGGTCCGCACACACGCCTCGATCTCCTTGTAGTCGTTGACCAAGGGGAGAAACTCGTCTGCATTGAGCACCGAAATATCCGAAGCCCGGAGCATATCGGCTTTGTTGGCACACACCACAATCGGTAGGTTGACCCCGGACGCCCGGAATCTGGGCATCCAGTAGAGCAGGATCCGCTCATATGTATAGTGGTCACTGTACACCAAAAGAATCACGTCTGCACGCTTCAACTCGCGGTTCAAAGTGGTGTGGTCTGAATGGGCTGTATCAACAAGTGTGGTGGATGCAGGCACTACTGGCGAAACGGAGAAGGTGTCGGACTCGGTTTCCAGATCGGGATTGAGCGACTCGAAGTCGCCTTTGGAGATGGTCACTGGGGGGAGAAGTGCAGGTACAGCAGTAAAATCATCCTTGACAAGTCGAGTCACGAGACTCAGTTTGCCTACAGATGCATCGCCGCAGACGACGATTCTCATGGTTATGGAAATAGTGGAGAGGTTGAGATCGATCGCACTATGGTGGGGAGGGGCGCTATATGCAGGGTTTTGAAGTTTCCCAGAATGAAGGTACTCAAATAATACCATGGCAGATTGGAGTAGAGTCTTTCTAATGGCTTCAATATAATCTGTATGTGTGGGATTGAGTGTTGAGTGGTTTTAGGGGAGGGTGGGCCGAAAGTGCCCCCGGAATAGGCACTTCCGGGGCTTATATCCAGTTCCGACCTATTGACCCAGGTCGTTTTATCCTCCCCACAAAAAATTATATTCCCTTGTTTTAAATACCAATCACTTTGCCTAGTGTCCACAAAAGACTACTCCTTTTCGTGAGACTTTTGCTGGTGTTTGGGGGAACTTATGCTGGAGTTAAGTTTTTCACGTGATAGTCACGTGTATGCACCCCATTTCCGAGGTATGAGCATTTCCCAAATACACCAGTCGCTAGGAATTTGTCTCTATACGTCATTGGGAATGGCTTGGGAATGAATTAAGAGGTTTGGGAAGGCAACTCTTATTGGGGGGACCGCAATGACACTTTTTGCCTAGTCACGTGACCATTCCGAAGGTCTTCACAGAACCACAGAACCAAGGACAGAAGCCATTAACTTCAAAATCTCAGGGTGTTCCGTACTACACTAAGGTCTTCGTCAAAAATGAACCGATGCTCTAAAGTGTTTCTGGCACTAAGAATAGGGTATTCTGGTGAGTAGGTCACGTGACTGTGAGATATCACTCATTCTCTAAAGCACCTAACACCTAGTCGTAGAGGTAATATTAGTAAATTTTGGTGGTGGTAGTTGCAGTGGCTTTAAGCGGATTTACATTCGTATTAGTTTTCACACGATCATGGATTAGAGAGTGTACCCATGTTCAGGTGCAACACAGTAGACTATATGCCGGAGCAAGTAGCAGCACTCGAGAGAAGGGACAATTTCTCGCCCCACACAGCCTGAAACAAGAGGAAACTCTTTATATTTTATGTAGCTCTTGGTAAAGACCGAAATCCAGAGTATCGTTTTGTTGCAATGGTTGGAACCCTCAAAACCGACCCCCAGGCGTCCTGCACATAATAACCACGTCTAATGTATAGCAAGCTTATTATTGTTGAAGTTTACCGCTCTCTCGACTTCTTGAACCGGAACGGTTATGTCTTTGTTCATTCTTGTCGTTCTCAGTTATGCCACTAATTCGTACCAGGAGATCTGTGATATTCTGGTTACTTAGAATACCGCTCAACCTAGAGCGGAATCGCCTCTAAATATACCATTTTCAGCTTGGGCTCCTTGCTCCTGCACCTGACTTGGTAATGCCTTGTTTAAAGTCAAACCTGACTACTCCTGACGCCAAGACCCGGATACAATAAGTCTGCACTCGTGCGTTCCTCGGAACCTTGAGGCTTCTAGGAACCTTGAGGCTTGTCCAAATCCGTTGTACTGCAGATCGCACCTCACCTGCATACACGGGTCAGCACATGTCACATGTTCAACAATTACTTCCAGAGCATTGACCCAAACTCAAAATCAAAGTGATATTCGGAAAATTGTTATCGGGCCGAGACTGATGTCAACAGAAAGGTCTGGATGCTTGCCTGTGGTGACAACGTAGACCTCCTTGGAGAGCACATCCGAACCCCTGGCCACTCTAGACTTTATCTTTATCATGGCTTCAACAAGTTCGTGTGCGAGGACTTGGCTGGTACTCCCAAGGCAAAGAAGTTGTCGGGAAACAAGCACAAGAAGTGGTTTCCAACGTTTCGTATGAAAAGATCCGGAGAAACAATGCCGACTCCACTTTCAGACATATCGTGGAAATCGTCGGGTCACTCCAAGCATTTCGCCTTCAGGCTTGTGAAGCTTTCTAGAGCTCAACTTCCAGGATATATCCAGACATCAAGCAGTCACCCAATGCCATTGCATGTCCATAGAAATTCACTTCAGCTACTTCTTCCAAACAGTCTTTGAATTCCAAGCGGCCAGGGCAATGAAGCCATGTCATAATGAGATTACGCCTGGAATCTTCCATACTGAGACCATAATTGACACCATGATTGGACTTTTACTACCGATGTCCAATGTCCTCTTCAAGTGTCAGTCAGATTCAGCATATCCATGACCAGTACCAACCAAGGATCCTTCCTTGACATGTGATTTAAACGACACCCCACTTCCTTTCATACACTTCACTTCACTTCCTTTCATACACTTCACTTCACTTCCTTTCATACACTTCACTTCACTTCCTTTCATACACTTCACCTCACTTCCTTTCATACACTTCACCTCACTTCCTTTCATACACTTCACCCTCATTCCAAGCATCATATACCTAACCATCAAGCTTCACTCAACATCAGATCATTTCCGAGTCCACCTCATTCTTTACCCTCACGCTCATCTTTACCCTCACGCTCATCTTTACCCTTCACTCCACGCGTTCTTCCCTCACTTCTGCACGCACCAATACCTTCTTTGCGATCATTCCTCACCTTCATTTTTCTCTCACTTATTATAACCAGTTCTCACTATCTTCAATTCTCACTAATCTCCACCAAATTCTCACCCGCCAAATTCTCACCACTAAAATTTACAGCACTAAAATTTGCAGCACTAAAATTTACAGCACTCACATTCATCACACAAATTCTATTCACCACAATTTTTTATCACCAATTTCATTGGAAATCCAATTCACCATCCATTCAAAACTCATTCGAATTCATTCAAATTCATTCAAATTCATTCAAGTTCATTCAAATTCAGTCAAAGGTGGAACTTGAGGATCGCTTCTTCATCATGTGTACTGGGACCCTGGGCAATCTGGGCAAGAGTGGTTTCTGGGGAAATGTCTCTGGTCAAGGAAATCACGGTTTCATACTATCTTTACCTTCAAACAACTTGCGTCCGAATTTTGTCTCCGCAATCTTATTGTCCTTCAGCTGTTTGGCGATGTATGTACATTAAGCGATGCTTCAACATGAAACTATGGAGATTGTGGAAGTTTGGAGATTGTGGAAGTTGTGGGACTATAGATAATCTAATAATAGTGGTCTCTCGCTTCACGAACTAATAAAAGGAATTTTATATGAAAGTCTCAAGAGAAAGATAATGAAGGCCTTAAACATAAGAAAAGTCAGTAGGGCCAATCTTAAGGAGAACCTATTAAAGTTGCATAGGGTATAGTATGCAGTATGAACAAGGTGCATGCAGTATGAGCAGCATGCAAAAACTAGCATAGAGAGTATGACTGACCTATACCTCAATCGCCTATTAATTAGAGGAACATAACTGCAGTCGAATAGATTTACCTCCGGTATTTTTGGAATGGAGGTAGGTTTTTGGGTGGTATCGGAGTTACCCTCGGAACTCACGCGCGCCTGCACACAGCGCGCGCCTTCTTCACTAACCCAGCTTATGTCATAAGTCCATCATGTTCTCTCTTCCTGCTAGAACGTGTGGCATGCGTTTAAATGCGCCAAGATTGGTACTGATGCACTCGCCTCGCCTCGGGCTTTTCAACGGTACCACTTTCAGTCCGTTGCGGCTACTCTCCACCCCACCAATGGAGCCTTACGAGCAGAAAATCTACGATATGCTCCAGTCGGCGTTCTCGCCACTGACGTTGGCCGTGCGTGATGTCAGCGGCGGCTGCGGCTCCATGTTCGCCATCTCCGTGGAAAGCGCCTCGTTCAAGGGCATTCCCATGATCAAACAGCACCGTTTGGTCAACGAGGTGTTGAAGGATGAGATCTCAAAGTGGCACGGGCTCCAGTTGAAGACCAAAGCCGCATAACTGCATATACTATCGATCATCATCATCATAAATTATTAGGGAATGACTTGGTAGGTTTGTTGGTGTTTTTTAGAGTGGTTGGATGGCTTTGGGGTGCGACTGCATCTAAGCACCCCACCTCCATCCCCATACTTTTTCATGATTGAATCACTACATACTATCTAGATTCTTCTCTCGTTTCAAGTTATTGTAATTCTACCATTGTGTTAGTGAGAGTAGAATAATTGGCTTTTTTCTTGATCAATTTGGACATCTAGTCATTATTCCTAACGAGCATGTACCTATATATCCATGTCAGATCCACTACAGGAAGTGTTCCACCTAGTGAGGTATTGCGAAGCCTCTGTCTGTTACTGAGAATTACCTTCGCTAGTTAGCCTCCTACTGGGTTTTTATTTAGCTCCTACTGGGTTTTACTCAGCTCCTGCTCGGTTTTACTCAGCTCCTGCTCGGTTTTACTCAGCTCCTGCTCGGTTTTACTCAGCTCCTGCTCGGTTTTACTCAGCTCCTGCTCGGTTTTACTCAGCTCCTGCTCGGTTTTACTCAGCTCCTGCTCGGTTTTACTCAGCTCCTGCTCGGTTTTACTCAGCTCCTGCTCGGTTTTACTCAGCTCCTGCTCGGTTTTACTCAGCTCCTGCTCGGTTTTACTCAGCTCCTGCTCGGTTTTACTCAGCTCCTGCTCGGTTTTACTCAGCTCCTGCTCGGTTTTACTCAGCTCCTGCTCGGTTTTACTCAGCTCCTGCTCGGTTTTACTCAGCTCCTGCTCGGTTTTACTCAGCTCCTGCTCGGTTTTACTCAGCTCCTGCTCGGTTTTACTCAGCTCCTGCTCGGTTTTACTCAGCTCCTGCTCGGTTTTACTCAGCTCCTGCTCGGTTTTACTCAGCTCCTGCTCGGTTTTACTCAGCTCCTGCTCGGTTTTACTCAGCTCCTGCTCGGTTTTACTCAGCTCCTGCTCGGTTTTACTCAGCTCCTGCTCGGTTTTACTCAGCTCCTGCTCGGTTTTACTCAGCTCCTGCTCGGTTTTACTCAGCTCCTGCTCGGTTTTACTCAGCTCCTGCTCGGTTTTACTCAGCTCCTGCTCGGTTTTACTCAGCTCCTGCTCGGTTTTACTCAGCTCCTGCTCGGTTTTACTCAGCCTTCTTTGTACAGGAGACCAGGATGGCCTGAGGTAGAACAATAAACCTAAAGGATTGTCTTCTCTTAAAAAGTCATGTGAGCCGGTCCAGACTATTCCGCACTGGACGACAGGAAATACAATGAGGATGCACCCCTCGATCCTGCTTTGCAGGTTGATGACTCGGCCTTCTCGAAAGAGAACGACTTGGTTCTTATTAATGAGCTCCATGACATTCTTGACAATAGTGATGAAGCAGAAGAGCCCGAAACCTCAGTCAAGGAGTCTAAAGGTGGATTTCTTTCGAAAATCTCATCTTATTTCGGTGGCTCTGCTGATATGCAAGAGGTGTGCAAGAAGTTCACTGACCAACTCATATCTAAAAACATTGCACCTCCTACAGCACAGACAATTATTCTGAGAATGCAGAACCAACTCAACACAAATAAGGTCACAATTCCTGTTTTTAAGCAGGCGTTAACCGATGAGTTGACCAAAATATTGACCCCAAACGTGTCCACAGATCTCTTGTACGATATCAAGCGGGTGTCTCGTGATCGGGCATACGTGATCTCCGTAGTAGGAGTTAATGGTGTGGGAAAGTCTACAAACCTCGCCAATTTGGCATGTTGGTTTCTTCAAAACGACTTGAACGTGCTTATATGTGCATGTGACACTTTCCTGTCCGGAGCGGTTGAGCAGCTTATGGTCCATGTCAATAACTTGAACAGACTCAATGCCTCGAATGAGGGAACCAAAATTGAATTGTTCGAGAAGGGTTATGGTGCTGGTGACCATGTTGTTAATACAGCTAAGCTGGCCATTGCGTATGCAAAGAGTGAAAAATACGATGTGGTGTTAATTGATACAGCAGGAAGAACACATTCTACTTTTGAAGAACCATCAACGATCAAGATAACTAAGTACTTAATGTTACAAGAATTTAACAACATGCGTTGGGGAAGATCTACTATATCATTACATTTCCCATGTAAAAATAAATAATAGAAACGAAGGGCAATTAGAAAATTACAAAATTAATTCCTTATTTAGTGTACATTATGGATTCAGAAAATGACCATGTGACAGTTAACACTGCTTGGGTTCGTACAATGATGGTTCGAAATACCATGATGCCCAGAAGACAGCATTTTGCGATGGCCTTCTTCATTGTATAATGATAGTATGGGTTAAAACCCATTTTCATCAGACGGTGTACGCTTTAAATATCTCTATGGCTAGAGCCTCACGCATGGTGTCTAACACTACAATTCCTTGGTTTATTCCCTAACTCAATATACTTTAAGGCTTGACCACTTTTGGTACACGTTCAGTAGAATTATGTCATAAACCATTACAGTTATTATTTTAAAGATTTATTACAATATTTTTTGGATCTTCCTTATAATTGTAATCTTCAATAAAAGGAGACGGTGTATGCAGGACGCTGCATAATTATTATGTCAGAAAGTAAAAAAAAAAGTATAGCCAAATGCATTCAGTTTTTCAATTTTCTCAATTCTCAATTCTCAATTCTCAATTTTCTCAATTTTCTCAGTTTTTCAATTTTCTCAATTTTCTCAGTTTTTCAATTTTTATTTCAAGCTCCCAAAAAGGGCTTTTATGTCACTGCTTCAATAGAACTTAATCTTTTCCCTGTAAGATAAATGTCAGTTTTTCCTGTAAGATAAATGTCAGTTTTTCCCGTAAGATAAATGTCAGTTTTTCCTGTAAGCTAAATGTCAGTTTTTCCCTGTAAGATAAATGTCAGTTTCTCATTGCAATTGTTAGTCTCGTATTCTCACATTTTCATAATCTCACCTTTCGCGCACAGTTCTTAGTATTCTTACAGTATTTTTCAAAACGATTCAAACCACCGCGACACGATTCAAACTACACTAGCAAATTAAGTAAAGTACACTACCAAATTAAGTAAAATACACTACCAAATTAAGTAAAGTACACTACCAAATTAACCAAACTACACTACCAAATTAAGTAAAGTACACTACCAAATTAAGTAAAGTACACTACCAAATTAAGTAAAGTACACTACCAAATTAACCAAACTACACTACCAAATTAACCAAACTACACTACCAAATTAACCAAACAATATTTCCAAAAGGTTCGTACTTCTGACTTAAAAATAAGGATCCAGGATTCGAAATGAGCTGTTTATGTGAAGTCTCTATAAAGATTAAAAACAGTACCTTTTTGAATTATTGGCTTGTTTAAGTTTCCTAGTGTGGTTTGAACCATTTTGGCGCGCTGGTTTGAATACTTTTAAAATCACTGTACTACGCACTACAACTTGTGAAGTACACCACCACACCAACTATATGACCAACTATATGACCAGTATATGACCAGTATATGACCAGTATATGACTAACTGTATGGCCAGTATATGACCAGTATATGACCAGTATATGACTAACTGTATGGCCAGTATATGACCAGTATATGACTAACTATATGACTAACTATATGACCAGTATATGACCAGTATATGACCAAATATATGACCAGTTTATGACCAACTGTATGACCAGTATATGGCCAGTATATGACTAACTGTATGACCAGTATATGTCTAATACTAATACAATACAAATGTTAGATTCTTGTTGATACGTCGGGTTCTCTGCTTACTATGTTCACTAGTTGATGGTTCCGCAGAGCAGGATTCGGTCTACTTAAGTACTTGGTTGTGGAGTTAACATATCCAGCCGGTTGTTATTATGTGCAGGCTTTCCAAATCACCATGAAGAAATATTGAACAGAATCCGTACTGTTTACTTTTTTTTGACTTACTAATATGATGTATGATTATGAGCACTGTTATGCTATGCTTGGCCGGAATTGCCGCGGCCGGAATTGTCCAGCTACAGGAACTCCAAAAGACCACTACAGAAAGATTATCGACTCAAAAATATGCATTGTGAAGTCCGGAATTCCAGGATTCCAACTAACTTAACCATATTTCCATACGATGAAAAAAAGGTCGCTTGCGTTGGGCCTTTTTCTGCTGAGGTTGCCTGGTGCACGGGTTTGGGCGAGGCTTGTGATGAGGGTTTGGTGTACCGATTTGCGAGAGCTTAAATACGTATATGCAGGAAACCCCGGTTTCAGGTCGAACCTGATTTTTGGCCAAACCTCAGGTTTACTAGTGAGGGCCCTAAAATTTACATACAGTAGTAATTTAGGAGTGTTGAATTGAATTAGAGTAATAGTTTAGTAATAACTTCAAATAACAGTGTTTTAGGGGAGTATAGTATAATAGTATGGTAAAATCGTGGTGTACGGATTTGGCATAGTGGTGAGAGTTTGGTGTACGAATTTTCGAGGGTTAAAATGGGTATATGCAGGAAAAACTGCTTTCATGTCGAACCTTATCTTTGGCAAAACCCCAGGTTTACTAGTGAGGGCCCTAAACGTTATATATAGTACTAATTGCGGGGCGTAAAATTTAATAAGACTAGTTATACATTAGAAAAATAGTGTTTTAGAGGAGTATAGTAGAATAGTATAGTAAAATCGTGGTGTACAGGTTTGTGCTAAAATATGTGGGGGTTTGGTGTACAGGTTTGGTTGAGTTTGATTGACTATATGCAGGAAACATGGTTTCAGGTCGAACCTGATTTTTGGCCAAAGCTTAGGTTTACCAGTGAGGGCCCTAAAATTTATATATAGTATAAATTTAGGGGTGTAGAATTTAATTTGAGTAGTAAACTAGTAATATCTTAGAATAACAGTGTTTTAGAGGAGTATACTATAATAATATAGTAAAGTCGTGGTGTACGGATTTGGGAGAGTGTGGTGAGAGTTTGGTGTACGGATTTTCGAGGGTTAAGATGTGTATATGCAGGACAAACTGCTTTCATGTCGAACCTGATTTTCGGCAAAACCTCAGGTTTGCTATTGAGTGCCCTTAAAATTATATGCAGTAGTAATTTTGGGGTGTAGAATTGAAATAGAATAGTAGATTAATAGTACATTAGCGTAGCAGTAGTATAGTAGTATAGTAGTATATTAGTATAGTAAACTCGTGGTGTACGGAATTGCGAGGATTAAAATGCGTATATGCAGGTCAAACTGGTTTCATCTCGAACCTGTTTTTTGGCAAAACCTCCGGTTTACTTTTGAGTGCCCTAAAATTTATATAAAATAGAAATTTCTGCGTGTAGAATTGAGATGGAGTAGTAGATTAGTAGTAGATTAGCGTAACAGTAGCGTGTAGTATAGTAGTAGTGTAGTAATAGTAAAAGTGAGGTGTACGGGTTTGGGGTGTCTGGCGAGGGTTTGGTGTACCGATTTGTGAGGGTTTGAATGACTATATGCAGGACATTATAGTTTCAAGTCGAACCTGATTTTTGGTCAAACCTTAGGTTTACAAGTAAGTGCCCTCAAATCTATATTTAGTACTAATTGAGGGGCGTGGAATTCGATTGGAATAGTAATATTTTAGAATAAAAGTATTTTAGAGGAGTATAGTAGAGTAGTATAGTAAAAAGGAGGTGTACGGGTTTGAGCGAGGGTGTGGCGAGGATTAAGACGCGTATATGCAGGAAAATATGGTTTCAAGTCGAACCTTATTTTTGGTCAAACCTCAGACTTGCTAATTGATGATCAAAAAAGTGGATGTATTAGTAATTTAGACGTGTAGTATTTCATTAGAGTAGTAGATTTGTATTATAGTGTCGTACAGTAGTGTGTATTAGAGGAGTATAGTATAGTATAGTATAATCGTGGTGTACTGATGTCAGTACTTGCAGGAAAATAAGCTTTAAGGTCGAACCTGATTTTCGGCTAAAGCTCATGTTTACTTGTGCATGCAATAAAATTTATATGTAGTAGTAATTCAGATGTGTAGTATTATATTAGAGTATTAGATTAATAGTAGATTAGGGTAGCAGTAGTAGAGTAGTATAGTTTAGTAGAATTGTGGTGTACGGGTGTGTGCGAGACTAGGATGAATATCTGGTGTACGGATTTGCGAGGATTTAATTGAGTATATGCAGGACACCCGGTTTCACGTCCAACCTGATATTTGGCCAAACGTCAGGCTTGCTAGTTGATGATCAAAAAAGTACATGTAGTAGTATTGTGGAGGTTGAGTATTCTTTAAGAGCAGTATTTTACAAGTAGATTAGGGTAGCAGTAGTAGAATAGTATAGTTTAGTAGAATTGTGGTGTACGGGTGTTCGATGGGGGTTGAGATGCGTATATGCAGGATATTCTGGTATGAAGTCGAACCTGTTTTTCGGCCAAACGTCAGGGTTTCTTGTGAGTGCCCTAAAATGTATATGCAGTAGTAATTTAGGCGTTTAGAATTGAAATTGAGTAGTAGATTAGTAGTAGATTAGCGTAACAGTAGTGTGTAGTATAGTAGAGTATTAGTATAGTGGAATCATGGTGTACAGGTCTGGGCGAGAGTGTGGCAGGTATCTGGTGTACAGGTGTATTTGGGTTCGATCGCATATATGCAGGAAAATATAGGTTTAAGTCGAACCTGATTTTTGGCCAAACTTCAGGTTTACTTATGAGTGCCCTGAAATTTATATATATAATTAATGTAGAGCTGCAGAATTGAATTAGAGTAGTAGATTAGAGTAACAGTAGTATAGTAGTATAGTATAGTAGTATGGTAGCGTAGTATAGTAAAATTATGGTGTACGGGTTTGGGCGAGGGTATGGCGAGGGTTCAGATGCGTATATGCAGGAAAATATGGTTTCAAGTCGAACCTGATTTTTGGCCAAACTTCAGATTTACTAGTGAGGGTCCTAAAAATTATATGTAGTAGTAGTGTGAGAGTGCCAGAATCCATTGGAGTAGTAGATTAGTAATAATAATAGTAGTAAAGTATAGTAGTAGAGTATAGTAGTAGAGTATAGTAGTAAAGTATAGTTGTTAGATTCCGGTTTCGTCAGGTACTCTGTTTACTATGTTCATTCGCCTTAAATACTTTTAGAGAAAAAAGGGGGTGCGACTTGGCACGAGAACAATAGCCCTGAACGTCGTCCCAACGACGTGCGATGTTGGGTCTTCGCGTCTTGGTATGGCCATTGTTAGGATTAGACAGTGAGGGCTTAAAATACCTCCATAGGTAGGATACTACCTGGTGGATCTAACAATAGTAGTAGAGTATAGTAGTAGAGTATAGTAGTAGAGTATAGTAGTAGAGTATAGTAGTAGAGTATAGTAGTAGAGTATAGTAGTAAAGTATAGTAGTAGAGTATAGTAGTAGAGTATAGTAGTAGAGTATAGTAGTAGAGTATAGTAGTAGAGTATAGTAGTAGAGTATAGTAGTAGACTACAGGAGTATAGTAGTAGAGCATAGTAGTAGAGTATAGTAGTAGAGTATAGTAGTAAAGTATAGTAGTAGAGTATAGTAGTAGACTACAGGAGTATAGTAGTAGACCCACCATGGGCAGACACACTACCCATAGAGGTATCTCTCGAGCCTACGAATGCTATTGACTCATCCAAGGCATTATACTCCGTTACTTGGGCTCATACATTCACCTTACCTCGTGAAATGGCGTTTAACCACCATGCTTCACTTCTCTGGTATTCACAGGTTGGTTATATAAGTACTCGAATTCCCACTTATTGGATGCCCATGATTGAACGAACATAACCCCAGTACTAGACGTATTCAAGAATCTAACACTAACTACTGTAGAGGTATAATTGGGAAGTTAAATACTGTTCCTAGCCAACGTCGCCAGCGACATCTTGATATAACTCTCATTTTAGGTGAGAGCATGAATTGCAATGTGGGGGATTCTATTGATACGACTTCCTACTCTTCGGGGTCTAAGAGTGCCATTGATTGTTCAGGTAGTGTAGTAGTAGAGTGTAGTAGTAGAGTGTAGTAGTAGAGTGTAGTAGTAGAGTGTAGTAGTAGAGTGTAGTAGTAGAGTGTAGTAGAGTGTAGTAGTAGTGTATAGTAGTAGTGTATTGGGTATAGTATGTATGGTGCTGGATTCTTGGTACGTCAGTACTCAATATTCTGTTGCATTCTTGTTACGTCAGGTACTCTGTTTAGTATGTTTTTTAGTTGATGATTCGTCAGAAGAAGAATCTGAGCTATTTTAGTATTTGAAAACGGCGTGGTCTACTCAACGATTATTGCTAGGTTCTTTTCTTTTCAATAATTAACATGGGGTGGGGGGAAGGAATTTATGTGACATACTAATATGATGGATGATTATGAGCCCTGATGCTTTTATGGATGCAATAGGTTTGCCGGAATTGTCCTGCTCCAGGACCTCCAAAAGTCCACTACAGAACGATTATCGACTCTAAATTGTACACTCTGAAGTCCGGAATTCCAGGATTCCACCAAACCAAGTTTCATCTAAATCCTTGGAAAAAAAGGTCGTTTGCGTTGGGCCTTTTTCTGCTGAGGTAGCCTGGTGCACGGGTTTAAGACATCTTGGTATACGGGTTTGGGCGACGGTGCGGTGAGGATCTGGTGTACGAGTTTGTTAGAGTTAAGATGCGTATATGCAGGAAACCCCGGTTTCAGGTCGAACCTGATTTTTGGCCAAACCTCAGGTTTGCTAGTGAGTGCCCTAAAATTTATATACAGTAGTAACTTAGGAGTGTAGAATTGAATTAGAGTAGTAGTTTACTAATATCTTCAAATAACAGTGTATTAGAGGAGTATAGTAGAATAGTATAGTAAAACCATGGTGTACGGATTTGGCATAGTGGTGAGAGTTTGGTGTACGAATTTTCGAGGGTTAAAATGGGTATATGCAGGACAAACTGCTTTCATGTCGAACCTATTTTCTGGCAAAACATCAGGTTTACTAGTGAGGGCCCTACACGTTATATATAGTACTAATGTCGAGGCGTAAAATTTGATAAGACTAGTTATACATTAGAAAAATAGTGTTTTAGGGGAGTATAGTAGAATAGTATAGTAAAATCGTGGTGTACAGGTTTGCGCCAAAATATGTGTGGGTTTGGTGTACAGGTTTGGTTGAGTTTGATTGTGTGTATGCAGGAAACATGGTTTCAGGTCGAACCTGATTTTTGGCCAAACCTCCAGTTTACTAGTGAGGGCCCTAAAATTTATATACAGTAGTAATGTAGGCATCTAAAATAGAATTAGAGTAGTAGATTAGTAATATCTTAGAATAACAGTGTTTTAGAGGAGTATACTATAATAATATAGTAAAGTCGTGGTGTACGGATTTGGGAGAGTGTGGTGAGAGTTTGGTGTACGAATTTTCGAGGGTTAAAATGGGTATATGCAGGAAAAACTGCTTTCATGTCGAACCTATTTTCTGGCAAAACATCAGGTTTGCTAGTGAGAGCCCTACACGTTATATATAGTATTAATTGCGGGGCTTAGAATTCAATTAGACTAGTAATACATTAGAATAATAGTGTTTTAGAGGAGTATATTAGAATAGTATAGTAAATTTGGGGTGTACGGGTTTGGCGAGGTGTGGCGACGGTTTGGTGTACCGATTTGTGAGGGTTTGAATGCGTATATGCAGGATAATCCGGTTTCAGGTGGAACCTAATTTTCGGCAAAATCTCAGGTTTGCTGTTGAGAGCCGTAAAATTTATATGCGGTAGTAATTGAAGTGTGTAGAATTGAAATAGAGTAATAGTTTAGTAATATCTTGAAATAACACTGTATTAGAGGAGTATACTATAATAATATAGTAGAATCGTGGTGTACGGGTTTGTGAGAGGTATCGAGAGTTTGGTGTACGGAATTGCGAGGATTAAACCGGGTATATGCAGGAAAACGTGGTTTCAGGTCGAACCTGATATTTGGCCAAAGCCTAGGTTTACGAGTGAGGGCCCAAAGAAGAATATTTAGTAGTAACTTGGGAGTTTAGAAATCCATTGGGCCAGTAAAATCTTGGAATAATGGTGTATTAGAGGAGTAATGACCCCAAATAGTAATATTAGGGTGTATTTTCATGGATTCAGCTCTAAATTTCATTTCAGCAGCTAGAAAATGGAATCTCTTCCAATAAAACTTAATCTCGTTAATGGGCTGATATATCAAAAGTCTTTAATGAATTAACAAAACCTAAAATGGGACCACACAACTGGATGAATGCGGTAAACCAGTATGGTTAGTCATCTTAGCAAATTTCTATGAGATAATTTTCTTGGTAGTCTTGGCCTCTTCTTCCCAAATGGATGCAATTAGAATTACACTCACTTCTTCTGCATTGGTCTTGTACGAGTCAGTCCAAACTCCATCAAGCCAGGCACAGAAAAGCCAGTCCTGCCACGCAGTCCCCCATCAGATTCACATTCAACACCGACTTCACGGACGAGTCCTACATAATGAACAGAAAAGTGACGTTTCTGGTTCACTTAACGAAAGTAAACTCAAGAAGCTGCAGTTCAAAAAGTTAATGCTTTTGGCCGGCAACAGTACACTCACAACACCAAGACGCTCTTATTATGGTCCTATATTGGTACTATATTATGGCACTCTTAAAATGGTTGTATATCCTTAAGTAAATTGTGGAGGATGGAAACAGTAGTTTGGGGAATGGTGGGAAAATTACCATGTGCTGTTCCAGGAAAAAAGCGGAGGATTTGGGAGAACATGTACAAGACTTATATCAACTTGGGGTGATGGCCAATCTTTAACAATTCCTGGAGATAGAGTTGAACATTACCAATGTCAACTTTTTCAATGCATACTTTAATCAATTTGTGTCTAACTGATACTATGTTCGTTGATGGTTCCTCAAGGAGAGGCACTGGAGCGGCATATAACTTTCTATAGCTTTTTATGTAGCTTTCTATAACTTTCTATATAGCTTTCTATAACATTTTATATAGCTTTCTATAACTTTCTATAACTTTCTATAACTTTCTATAGCTTTCTAAATAACTTTCTATAACTTTTCATATATCTTTCTATATAGCTTTCTATAACATTTTATATAACTTTCTATAACTTTCTATAACTTTCTATAACTTTCTATAACTTTTCATATAGCTTTCTATAGCGTTCTATAACTTTACATAGAACTTTACATAGAACTTTACATAGAACTTTGAAAGAAATGTAGCACCGAAAGATTCTTCCTCAGAACAATTATAATGATTATTCTAGCACATTCAAAAAGCAATCTGAGTACTTTCTACAATGCTGAGTAGAAGGTCTTATACAATGGTTATTTTAAGATTATCGTAATTTTTAAGCTTGTCCTAATTTTCAAGAGAGTCCTAAAGGTTGGGAGAGGCATACTTATTAGGACCCGAAAGATGGTGAACTAGACCTGTATAGGGTGAAGCCAGACGAAACTCTGGTGGGATCTTGTAGCGGTTCTGACGTGCAAATCGATCAGCTACATATTGATTATTGATTATTGATTATTGATTATTGATTATTGATTATTGATTATTGACTACTGACTACTGACTAGTATCCTTTTCAAAGACTGGAATATTAGCCAGATATTTTTCCCTTCAAACAATTGTCCTTATAAACAACTATGTTTAAAAATAAATTGGCTTTCCCATGTTCATCCGCTAACGTCGATCTCGCACCCAGTATAGCATAGTAGCATACTAGAAAATGTGCAAGTACAGAGCTAGCCCATAGTGCTACTAGTACTCTACTAGCAGTATAGTACCATAGTAGTCAAATTGTCTGTGATAGTCTGTGATAGGTAGTATGCAGTAGTAGTAGTGAGTATTGAGAGTAGTGTAGTAACACTTGAGATCATTGACACTTTCCTGATTGGTTAGACTCTGACTACTGACTACCGAACCGATTATTGACTAGATTCGATTACTGACTAGAACCGATTACTGACTAGAACCGATTACTGACTAGATTCGATTACTGACTACTGACTACAACAATTACCAAACGTCGGATGAGTGAATATAGTGAAGCTAATACTTCCAAATTCGATCGTTGGAATTTCCTAATTTGTAGCATCCCAAAAAAACAACTTTCATCTTACTACGGCCAAAATAAGGTGCCTTGTGTTGGGCCTTTTCTAGTGAGGTAGCCTGGTGCACGGGTGTGGTGGTCGCAACTGCGGTTCCAATTCGAGTTTTGCACCCAATCCATTCTCACATATCTGTAGTCTAGTAAACGGCACACACACTGAATCAACTTCATAGTATCTCGATAGGTACCGCACTTTATGTGGTGGTTCTAGCACCGTACAGTAGTGGTATAGAGTGTAGTGGTATAGAGTGTGGTATAGAGTGTGGTGGTATAGAGTGTAGTGGTATAGAGTGTAGTGGTATAGAGTGTAGTGGTACAGTAGTACAGTAGTAGTAGCGCTACAAATGTTAGAATTAGTACGACCTGGGGCTTGAGCCTGTATTCACAAGATTGTAAGGTTCTAACGGGCTTATTAATAAAAAGGATCTTCCACGAACCTAACCTAACGGTGTTCTGGAAGATTTGAAAGGCTACTTAGAGTAGGAACTCTCCCATCGGATAATAGTAGAGTTTTGGCTACTTTAATATAATAGGAGGTGTTGGTATTGTTCTTCAATGTAGCTAATCGTGAGTAATGGAGCTCTTAAAATGATGTTATAGATTAAACTGGATTTAGGATCATGTGAGAAATCTTTAAGAAGCATGTGGATGAAATTTGGATCTTCTTGACTTCCGAAAACAGCTTTTAACTCAATGTTTGAAGATATATCAGGCTCGATATCTTTTCTGCTCAAACGATCTGCGACGCTATTGCGTTCTTCTTGCATGTAATTGATTTTAAATTCATATTCAGCGGGGAAATCAAGGCTCCGCATAATGCACACTGCAGGATGTTTGACGTGACGAAGGTATTGTAACAAGTGATGATTGGTGGAAAGGAGAATTGGTTTGTCCACGAGATACGCCATCAAAGGTCCTTCGCTTATGTAATACTTATCTGCTACTTTGGTACTTCCGGGCAAGACTCACCGGTGAGCTTACCGGTACCGACCAGAATATTTCGAGCGGGCCGCTCCATGACTGGCAGAACCAAGTGTTTGAATTTTGTCGTTGGGGAAAATGGTGAGCAGACCTCGGAATGGCCGGAACTCGCACCACCACCTTTCTCCCAGGACTCACCATTATCAGTTTATGTTCCCAAATATACCATTGCGATGTCCGGATTTCCAGGAATCCAACCATCACACTTTCGTAACCGTACCCCCAAAAAAGGGTCGTATGCGTTGGGCCTTTTTCTGCTGAGGTCGCCTGGTGCACGGGTTTAAGAAATCTTGGTATACGGGTTTGGGCGACGGTGCGGTGAGGATCTGGTGTACCGATTTGTGAGAGCTTAAATACGTATATGCAGGAAACCCCGGTTTCAGGTCGAACCTGATTTTTGACCAAACCTCCGGTTTAGTAGTGAGGGCCCTAAAATTTATATACAGTAGTGATTTAGGCATCTAGAATAGAATTTGAGTAGTAGTTTACTAATATCTTCAAATAACAGTGTATTAGAGGAGTATAGTAGAATAGTATAGTAAAAGCGTGGTGTACGGGCTTGGGCGAGGGTTTGGCGAGGGTTAAAATACGTATATGCAGGAAAACCTTCTTTCATGTCGAACTTGATTTTTGGCAAAACGTCAGGTTTACTAGTGAGGGCTCTAAACGTTATATATAGTACTAATGTCGGGGCGTACAATTTTATAAGACTAGTTATACATTAGAAAAATAGTGTTTTAGAGGAGTATAGTAGAATAGTATAGTAAAGTCGTGGTGTACAGGTTTGTGCTAAAATATGTGGGGGTTTGGTGTACAGGTTTGGTTGAGTTTGATTGAGTATATGCAGGAAACATGGTTTCAGGTCGAACCTGATTTTTGGCCAAAGCTTAGGTTTACCAGTGAGTGCCCTAAAATTTATATACAGTAGTAATTTAGGCATCTAAAATAGAATTAGAGTAGTAGATTAGTAATATCTTAGAATAACAGTGTTTTAGAGGAGTATAGTAGAGTAGTATAGTAAAATTGGGGTGTACGGGCTTGGGCGAGGGTTAAAATACGTATATGCAGGATAAACTGCTTTCATGTCGAACCTGATTTTTGGCAAAACATCAGGTTTACTAGTGAGAGCCCTACACGTTATATATAGTACTAATTGCGGGGCGTAGAATCCAATTAGACTAGTAATACATTAGAATAATAGTGTTTTAGACGAGTATATTAGAATAGTATAGTAAATTTGGGGTGTACGGGTTTGGCGAGGTGTGGCGACGGTTTGGTGTACCGATTTGTGAGGGTTTGAATACGTATATGCAGGACATTCTGGTTTCAGGTGGAACCTAATTTTCGGCAAAATCTCAGGTTTACTAGTGAGAACCCAAAGAAGTATATTTAGTAGTAATTTAGGAGTTCAAAAATCTATTGGGCTAGTAAAATATTAGAATAATAGTGTATTAGAGGAGTATAGTGGAGTAGTATAGTAAAGTCGTGGTGTACAGGTTTGGGCTAGAATATGGTGGGGATCGGTGTACAGGTTTGTTAGTGTTGACTGGATATATGCAGGACATTAGGGTTTCAGGTGGAGCCTAGTATTTGGGCAATTCTCAGGTTTACTAGCGAGTGCCCTAAAATTTATATATAGTATTAATTTAGGGGTGTAGACTTGAATTAGAGTAGTAGATGAGTAGTATATTGGCGTACAATAGTGTGTATTAGAGTAGTAGAGTAGTAGTAGTAGTTGTGTACTGATGTTCGTACATGCAGGATAAATCGGTTTCAGGTCGAACCTTATTTTCGGTCAAACTTCAGGTTTACCAGTGCGGGCCCAGACACTTATATGCAGTAGTAATTGAAGTGTGTAAATTTGAAATAGAGTAGTAGAATAATAATAGATTAGCGTAACAGTAGCGTGTAATATAGTAGAATATTAGTATAGTAAAATCGTGGTGTACGGGTTTGGGAGAGAGTGGTGAGAGTTTGGTGTATGGAATTGCGAGGGTTAAAGTAAGTATATGCAGGAAAACCTGATTTCAGGTCGAACCTGATATTGGGCCAAAGCCTAGGTTTACTAGTGAGGGCGCTAAAAATTATATGCAGTAGTACTTGAGGGGCATAGAATTGAACTAGAGTAATAGCTTAGCAATGGATTAGCGTAATAGTTGTTCAGAGGAGTATAGTATAAGAGTATAGTAAAATTGTTGTGTACAGGTCCGGGCGAGGGTGTGGTAGGTATCTGGTGTACCGGTTTGTTAGAGCTAAGACGCGTATATGCAGGACACACGAGTTTCAAGTCGAATCTGATTTTTGGCGAAACGTCAGGTTCACTAGTGAGTGTACTAAATTTTATATATAGTACTAATGCAGGCGAGTAGAATCGAATTAGGGTAGTAGATTAGCGTAACAGTAGTACAGCAGTATAGTATAGTAGTACAGTAGTATAGTATAGTAGTATAGTATAGTAGTACAGTAGTATAGTATAGTAGTACAGTAGTATAGTATAGTAGTATAGTATAGTAGTACAGTAGTATAGTATAGTAGTATAGTGGAGTCGTGGTGTACTGACGTGCGTACATGCAGGAAACACGAGTTTCAAGTCGAACCTGATTTTTGGCCAAAGGTCAGGTTTACTGGTTGATGGTCAAAACAGTATATATAGTAGTAATATAGGAGGGTAGAATTCAATTAGAGTAGTAGTTTAGTAGTGGATTACAGTAACAGTAGCGTGTAGTATAGTAGTATATTAGTATAGTAGAGTCAGGGCTCAGAACCTTTTGTACTACTAACTAATGTAGAGGTATAATTGGGAAGTTGAATACTGTTCCTGGCCAAAATCACCAGCTACATGTTCCTATAACTCTCACTGTAGGTAGGAGTATGAATATCAATGTGGGGTAATCCTTTGATACGAATTCCTATTCTTTGGAGTCGAATAGTGTGATAATATAGTATAGTATATTAATTTTGTTCAGGTAGAGTTGAATGTAGAGTACAGGTGTAGTAGTAGAGTATAGTAGTAGAGTATAGTAGTAGAGCATAGTAGTAAAGTATACTGAGAGTATAGTAGTAGAGCATAGTAGTAAAGTATACTGAGAGTATAGTAGTAGACCCACCATGGGCAGACACACTACCCATAGAGGTATCTTTCGAGCCTAGGAATGCCAGGATCGCATCCAAGGCATCATACCCCGTTACTTGGGCTCATACATTCACCTTACCTCGTGAAATGGCGTTTAACCACCATGCTTCACTTCTCTGGTATTCACAGGTTGGTTATATAAGTACTCGGATTCCCACCTACTTGGAATCCATCAACGAATGAACATAACCCCAGTACTAGACGTATTCAAGAATGTAACAGTAGTATAGTAGTAGAGTAGTAGAGTAGAGTAGTAGAGTATAGGAGTATAGGAGTAGAGTATAGGAGTAGAGTAGTAGAGTATAGGAGTATAGGAGTAGAGTAGTAGAGTATACTGAGAGTATACTAAGAGAGTATACTAAGAGAGTACATTAGTGGACTGTAGTAGTACATCGGGTATAGTAGAGTACTGTTAAACTATATTAGTCTAGTAGAGTACTGTTAAAGTATATTAGTCTAGTAGAGTACTGTTAAACTATATTAGTCTAGTAGAGTATTAGAGGAATATGATAGAGTATGGTCCAGAGTATAGTATGTAAGGTACTGGATTCTTGGTAAGACAGTACTCATTTTTCTGTGGATTCGTATTGCCAGGTGCTCTGCTTAGTATATTTTTAGTTGATGATTCTTCAGAAGGAGCAATCTGACCTTTTAAAGACGTTGACTGGTGGAGTTAGAGTATCCTGTCAGTTAAAGATAGGCGCAAGGGAAAAGTCTCCACATCCCTCCTGGTACCTCGTAGAGTGATGGTGGAGGTGTGACACAGTGGAATGGGTATTGTTAGGATTAGAGCGTAGGCTTAAAACACCTCAATAGGTAGAGCACTACCTATGGTGGAACAGTAGTAGTCAGTAGTGAGTAGTCAGTACTGGTAGTGGTCAGTAGTCAGTACTGGTAGTGGTCAGTAGTCAGTATTCAATACTAGTAGTCAGTATTCAATACTAGTAGTCAGTATTCAATACTAGTAGTCAGTAGTCAGTAGTCAGTACTGGTAATAGTCAGTACTAGTCAGTAGTCAGTAGTAGCCAGTACTAATAGTATTCAATACTAGTAGTAGTAGTAGTCAGTAGTCAGTACTAGTAGTATTCAGTACTGGTAGTAGTCTGTACTGGTAGTAGTCTGTACTAGTAGTATTCAGTACTGGTAGTAGTCTGTACTAGTACTAGTCAGTACTGGCAGTAGTCTGTAGTCAGTAGTCAGTACTAGTAGTAGTAGTAGTCAGTACTGGTACTAGTCAGTACTAGTAGTAGCATAATAGTGGTGTCCACATGCACCTAGTATGTGTAGGCATAACTTACATATGCCTGTATGTTAATCTATACTAGAACATATTTTCAAAAGTAGTAGTAGTAGCAAGTTGGACGGCAATGACCAAGACATAGTGTGCTGGACTCCAACACTCGTAGTGACTGTTCATTAGTCTTGCTTACTATAAACACTTAGTATGGGAAGTGATTGGCTCCATACTCTAGGTTACCATTTTTGAGCAGAACTCATACTACTGTGCTGCTTTCCATACTGTTAGGCTACTGCTTTGGCTACGATTTTAAGCTATACGAAGAGAAGCCTGAACTAGCCATCTGAAGATAACTTTATTTTAAAAAGTACCTATACTATAATCACCATACTCGTAGAATTGCACCACCCACGGAGCCTACTCCACCAACTCCTCCTTCTCTTCGATGATCTCCTCCTTGATCTCCTCCACAATCTCGGCCTCCACGTGCTCGTGGCTCTGCTTGACGGTGAAGCCTGATCTGTACGCCTTCCACTCCTCCAACAAACGACGACGCAACAAGATGGCCTCCCTCGTTGCTGCATCGGCCTCCATGGCATCACTCTCGTCGAATTGCGCACTGTACTCGGCCATGCTCTTGTCGACCTTCTTGAGGTCTTCCTCTGTGAGCAACGACTTGGGTCTGGGTCTCCAGATGAAGTCCTTGAACTGGTCGATGCTGTCGTCCTTGAGCATTTTACCACTGAACTCGTAGATCTTGTAGCCGTTCTCGATGGCGTGCACCCACGACGACGACCATGCGGCCACGAACCGGCCTGAAGGGTCCCAAGAGATGTTGGTCATTCCTCCAAACAGCTCGGTGTTCAACAACTTGACTTCGGTGGAAGGCTTGGCCTCGGCGTTCTTGGAGTCCTTGGACTTTTGGTCTCTGGCTTTCTCGTCCTTGACGGCCTCCACCTCGTATTGCGTGTCCCAGAACTCCATTTCTGCGGTAGATCTGGCCACTCTGGCGGTGACAATGAATCTTCCCTTTGGTGACCAAACAAGAGTGTTGGTGTGCTTCTTGGTGGCCTTGTGCAACACCTTGAACTTGGTGGCCTTACCACGGACACCTGGCTCCTGTTCATAGAAAGTGATGTCGTTTCTGGGAAGTGCGGGGTTGTCATTACCATCGTCCAATCTGCTGATGATGACAAACCGGTCGGACTTGGGCTCCCAGCTGAAGTTAATACACACCTCCTTCAACTCCAACTTCTCCACGGGGATATCCTTCTCGGTGGTCTTGAAGAACTCCAAGTTGGAGAAGAAAGTCTTTCCGGATTTGGTGTGACGGTCCACCTTCACACACAAGGCTTTACCCTCGTCTTGCCAGTGCAACTTACAGTCGCTGACCTGGAACAAGTTGACGGTTCTGAGCACCTGTCTGGAAGGAATCTGCATCAACGACACACGGGCCGTTTTGTTAGTGGTTTCTGGGGTCCAGTACGACAACACGTGCTCTCCCTCTTCCTCCTTGGAGCCGTGGAGCTTGACACCAGCAGGAGCCCACTCGAAGTCCACGATTCCCTCCACCTTGACCAATTTCTTGTCCAACAACTGGAAGTTGGCGGTATCGTAAACAGCCAAGGCATCGGGACCTTGACGACAACAGTACTTGTCATCAAAAGACCATTTGACCAAAGGCCAAGGCATCTCCTTCTGGCCCTCCAAGTGTGGAGGCAAGGCAAAGGTTCTGGCAACTTCTCCCGTGAACAAGTCCCAGATGACCAACTTGTGGCCGTCGGACTCCGGGCCAAAAGGGTGGTCGGCCAAATCGGCCGGGTTCTCTGGGGTCACGATGGGATTAGGCGATAACGTGACCATGTACTTTTCACTAGGAGAAAAGTCAATCAAGCGCACGTGAGGATGGACGAACTTATTGATACGCTCGAAATTCTCACCGCCCCAAGACTGGATTCCCTGGGGGTGCACGGAGAAGAGGTAGGTACCTTTAGGGGAGAACTTTGCGTACTTGGAAGTAAAGCCCTTGCGGGGTTCGAACGCAGGCTTAGGGTCGTTTTTGCGGTTGTTCCAGTAAACACCCACGGTTTCCGAAAAGTGCAAGGCAAACTGGTCTCTTCCAGCAGCGTCCTGCAACCACGACTTCAAGTAGCCATGAGACTCCATGGGAGGAATGGTGGGTTCCACAAACTTTTCCGGCACATTGCCCTCCACGCAAAACTTCTCAATGTCCGAGAGCTTGTTCACCATCAACTTGTGCTTGGTATCCAAAGGCTTACCGTTCAACTGGCTAACAGCAGCAGCAGCAAACTCGGGGCTCTTGTACTGCACAAAGAGGTAGCCTTTGGTCATGTTGTCCTCCACGGGAAGGTGAATTCCCGCCTCTCCTTCCACCACCTCGCCCACCTTGGACAAGAATTTACGCAACACCTTCTCTAACAAAGGGGCCTTGGAGGCAGGGGCCTTGGGAGCACCATCCACCACCACATAGTTTTCCAAGCCGATATCCTCGTTGATGGCGTACTTAGCCTCCAAGTCGGAGAAGTCAATGTCTCCAATTTGAATCTCTTTTTCGAGATCTTCGTAGCTTGGCTCAGGCATGTTGTTGAGGAGGAAAAAGTGGAAAATTTTGCTTCGCGTTATGGGTTGTCCAGGTGCACGGGTGCGCTCAATCGAGCACTCAAGCGAGCAGAGAAAATCTACAGCCCTCCAGTGAGAAAGTCTACAGCCCTCCAGTGAGACTCCAGTGAGACTACAGTAAGACTCCAGTGAGACTACAGTGAGACTCCAGTGAGAAACTCTCACTCACTCGGCTCGCACGACCAATTATTTTTTTAAAAAAAATTACTTGGCTTGATTTTTTTGGATGTCATGATAATTGTAAAATATTTATTTAGGAACACTAGTCGATGTGAGTAAGATTAATGATGGTTAGTGTCAGCAATATCATCAATGCTAGTCAATAGTAGTCAATGTGGTTAATTAGTGTATATAAACATCTTGTGTCTTAATGTTTTGATAAATAATACTCAGAAGCCATGTTAGGTTAGACCAGCATGAACAGTGTATAGTGTAGTGTAGCGTAGTGTATAGTGTAAGCAGTTTGGGTGAGGGTGAACTGTCGGTGAACAGTGAAGTAATCTTGGTTCAAAGTAAGAAAATCTCCAGTGCGCGCAGCCCTCTCGCAGCCACAAGAGCGTACCACCAGAACTCTTTCAACCCATGTTTCACCATATATATTAATATACAGGTAGATGGAAGTTGTACCTTGAAAAACACTCATGGTCTGTGGACAAAGGCCAACGGGCGTTTTTCGAGCCAGGCGTCCCCGTGACCAACCCAGCATCGGTTGGAAATTTACAAGTGTTGGATCGCTTGGTTGGTGCTGTGAACACTGCAAAAAGTGCGAGTAAAATGGGTGCGAAATGCATTTTTGGACTAAAAGTATAAATGAGAGACTGATGTGAAAATCAAACAATGTCCCCGACAAAAAATGGAAATGAGAGTGGTTTAAAGAGTGAAAGGATTAATCCGCAGAGAGTCGAAAGAGTGACTGGTTAATCAAGAGAACAATGAATGGAGCCGGGGGCAGTACGGTTACAGTGTTTTTCAAAAGTATTCAACCAAGCGCGACAAACCGATTTAAACCACACTAGCAAAATTAAACAAACCAATATTCCAAAAAGTTTGGTACTCCTTCGTACAGTCTTTCAAACCAAAAGGCGTAATTTTTCACACCAACTTTCATTAGAATTCAATATTATGAAATCTTAAAAAAAAAAAAAAAAATCTGGAGAATTGCCTCATGTATTACATTTGGGAGTCTTGCAGTACCAAACAAGGGTCAAAACCGGACGTAACTGAACTGGTTTTTTTGCTTTCGATGTCACCGTTTGGTTTAAAAGAATGTAAGAAGGAGTACGAATTTTTATGAATTAATGGTTTGAACCATTCTGTCTTCTTGATTCGAAACATTTTGCGGCACTGGTTTGAAACCTTTTGAAAAACACTGTACTTATAGTCGAAAAGAATGCATTGAAAAAAAAGGAGTTGCAGATTTTGATTTATTTTATTTATCTCTTTTGATTTATTTAATTTAACTTTTTTGATTTATTTAATTTAACTTTTTTGATTTATTAAATTTATCTTTTTTGATTTATTAAATTTATCTTTTTTGATTTATTTAATTTATCTTTTTTGATTTATTTCATTTACCTTTTTTGATTTAAATTTGGAGAATGTCACCCTGCAATGATTGGTTCCCGGCTTTTGACTGGAATTTAAAGTCTCGAAAACCCAATTTTCGGTGCTGTGTTCAGTGTCGTGCCAAACGGAAGACGTATGAGGTCAGCCCTGATTCTCTGCTGAAAGGTTGTCTTCGCTGTGAATTGTTCCTCTCGAGGTGGAGTTCTGGCAGGGTGGGATTTTGTAACGGAGAAAGAAACTGTAGAATTTGAAACTATCATGTACGGTTCGGCGACGAACATTTGACCAAGTGGACATGACTGGTCTGTACATAACGCTATGAAGTGCCGTACTCCGTACACTCTAGGTACTTGTTGAGAAACACAGGGCGCAGCCATCTCCAGAAGAGTTCTTGGGAGCGCAGTCCTCTCCCGCAGTCAACCCAGTCCAACCACCAGAGCTCTCCAGTAAGAACTTCAGTGAGAACTCCAGTGAGCCCTCCAGTGAGCCCTCCAGTGAGCCCTCCAGTGAGAAAATCCACCTCCATTGAGAACTCTCAAGCTCGCTGCGCTTCTCAGTCAGAAAATCACAGGCTCGTTGCTTGTCTCCAGAGTATCTTCTATTTTTTTTAAAGGCATTGTGTCTTTGAAACCCTCTGTAAATTTTCCTTGTCGGTCAAGTGACGGTTAATTATACTTGCAAATCTTACTGTAATCAATGCAAATAGTATGTGAAGTATAATCATGTCTAACTTCAAACACATCCCCAACAAATAGACCAATTGGTGCAATATCACCACATTTTGTATTATCTTATCTTTCATCTTCCTATATTCCACGATCTCACTATTCATATATCAGACCCATACCCATGGTTCTTACTATTCCTCACACACGGGTTGTTGTAGAAGGATGATTCTCTCTTTCTTCCTTCGTCATATGAGCCCAACATTTTGTGCCACACTTTGGCGCACCACATTTACCACCATATCCTGGATGGCTGCTTCCGTGCTTATGGTGCGTATAGATCCGAGCCTCTATTTCCAGGGAATCATCATTGGAGATCATGCCAATGATTTTGTTGAAGCTATTATTGATTTTGCTATTAATTTCAACAACATTGATTTGTCATTGAGTTATCATTGAGTTGTCATTGAGTTGTCATTGAGTTGTCATTCAGTTGTCATTGATTTGTCATTGAGTTGTCATTGATTTGTCATTGAGTTGTCATTGAATAGTCATTGAGTTGTCATTGATTTGTCATTGAATAGTCATTGAGTTGTCATTGATTTGTCATTGAGTTGTCATTGAGTTGTCATTGAGTTGTCATTCAGTTGTCATTCAGTTGTCATTGATTTGTCATTGATTTGTCATTGAGTTGTCACTGAATAGTCATTGATTTATATTGAGCTGTCATTGAATAGTCATTGATTTATATTGAAGTTATAGGACTGGTCAACTTCTCGTGATATGTGCCTAATACATAATAGTAGTACACTGGTGACGTGGGTGACGCCTTAGCTAAGCTCTTGGTGCGTATTGAGCCAGGTGCGCATTGACCCAGATGCAGCACGCGGCCTGGGGCCTCTCACTATAGGCCTCATAGTGAGACACTAGAATATAGATAGACTCAGAATATCACTGCACAAAGTATAATGGAGATTTTCCTGTAATATCACAGTGTGTCTGAGATTGAGAGATTGAGACCTGTATTCAGCGACACTCCGCCGCCTCCACCATCGACTTCTTGAAACTCGTTTCTGCTCTTCTAAAGCACGTAATACCAGAGATATATGCTCAGTTACCTAGTCCATATATATTAATTTCCCAGATCTTTTTTAGTTTGTTATATCTTCTATCGCTATTTTACTTTAAATTTAATTTGTTATATCTTCTATCGCCATTTTACTTTAAATTTAATTTGTTATATCTTCTATCGCTATTTCAATTTCAATTTAATTTGTTATATCTTCTATCGCCATTTTAATTTAAATTTAATTTGTTATATCTTCTATCGCTATTTTAATTTAATTTTATTTTGTTGCATTACAAATATTTTCTGTTCGTTTTTTTCTGCCTAAATGATTCTATGTTCGGTGAAGAATCCTCAGAAGGGGGTATCTGAGCTATTTATACGATTGTCAACGAGTTGTTGCTAGTTTGTTGGTTTTTCAATAATCATTGTGTAATAAATTTCACGAAATACCATACAGTTTTGTTTCTTTTCCTGACATACTGATATGGTATATAATTATGAGCCCTGATGCTTTTATGGATGCAATAGGTTTGCCGGAATTGAGGGCCGCGGCCGGAACTGTCCAGCTACGGAACCTCCAAAAGTCCAGCACGAGAAAGATGTCGACTCAAAAATATGGATTGTGAAGTCCGGAATTCCAGGATTCCAGCAAACCAAGTTTCATCAAAATCCTTGGAGAAAAAGGTCGTTTGCGTTGGGCGTTTTTCTGCTGAGGTAGCGTGGTGCACGGGTGTGGGTTGCACCCATTCAGTCTCATTCCGAGGGTCCCACCCTCCATTAAACATCGTGAGAAATACCTCCTGAGAAGTCATGATAGTTGCAAGAATTTTTTTAGGAACAGAGTCGACATAGTGAATGTTGATGTTATTGAATATTATTCGATGTTATTGAATATTATTTGATCTTAGTTAAAGTCAGCAAAGTCAGCATCAGCAATGTTAGTCAATGTGGTTAATTTGTACAGGGGAAATATCTTGTGATATTCGTAATGTGTTGATACGTAATACTCAATGTTGAGTGGAGTGCGTAGTGATGTTAGGAGACCAGGGTGCGCAGTATAGTGAGCAGTATAGTGAACAGTGAGGGTGCAGTGAGGGTGCAGTGAGGGTGAACAGTGAGGGTGAACTAGTCTTGGTTTAAAGTGAGATAATCTCTAGCCGTGCAGTGAGTGTTGCCCCAGCCACAGAGCCATGCACGAATGGTGGAATGGTGGAATGGTGGAATGGTGGAATGGTGGAATGGTCGCGTGGTTGTTGACGTCCGTGGAAATGGGATTATGATAAGAACCAACAGAATAAGCCTCCATGAACTTTTAATCATGAACTTTTAATCATGAACTTTTAATCATGAACTTTTAATCATGAACTTTTAATCATGAACTTTTAATCATGAACTGTGATGCCATAAACTGTGACCTCATAAACTGGGATCTCATAAACTGGGATCTCATAAACCGTGTTGCCATGAAATTATCATCATTTTCGTCAACAACTCTTCTCATTTGTCCCACTTGTAATAACACTATGCCCATCCGGAGAATTGCATGGAAGTGTTGTTTGCAACTGTTAAGTTCTCATAAAAATAGTCTGAAAGAAGATAGTCCATTCACAGCATGCTCTACGCCCCAGACTACTAGTACTCTCTTAATACTACTACTAGTACTACTCTATTAATACTCTACTGTACTACTACTACAATTCGTACCATCACATTATGACATTGACCAGTACTAGTACTATTACTACTACTACTCTATTAATACTACTACTCTATTAATACTACTACTGTACTACTAGTACTGCTACTACTACTGTACTACTAGTACTGCTACTACTACTGTGACTACTACTACTCTATTAATACTACTACTGTACTACTACTACTACTACTACTACTACTACTACTACTACTACTACTACTACTACTACTACTACTGTACTACTACTACTACTGTGACTAATCATTGACTATATGGTCTCGAGCTTTACAGCTTATATTAACTTTTTCTCAAAACATCATTACTTCTAGCATGGATTCTGACTTCGAGGTGTTCAGCCATAATCCAACAGATGGTAGCCATACAAACTCCACCTTGCGTACTTTGAATGCCAGTCTGAATGCCAGTCTAGAACCTCACTTTAAGGTGTCAGAGAACTTCACTCTAAGGTGTCAGAGAACCTCACTCTAAGATGTCAGAGAACTTCACTCTAAGAATCGGTCTTTTAAGTACCAACTTTCTGGATATTCTCTAAATACTTTCCTATTCTAGTAGTCTAGTGTGGAATGCTAGTAGTGTAGTAGTAGAATAGTATGGTGGTAGTAGTGAGTAGTAGAATAGTATGGTAGTAGTATTATGGTGGTAGTAGTATTATGGTGGTAGTAGTGAGTAGTAGAATAGTAATAGTGAGTAGTAGTAGTGAGTAGTAGAATAGTAATAGTGAGTAGTAGAATAGTATGGTGTAGAGTATTGGCAGTGTAGTGTCTACTGTTAATGTCCTCACCTTCCTCTGTGGATTTAGGACATTGACCAGAAGTTATTTTTTTTATTTTAATCTGACATCCTCGGATCTTTTTAGTAGACGGTCCCGAGGCTTCCAAACCTCCCAAGGTAAAGTTATAAGTGCAAGCCAGCGAAATCCATCCATTCACCGCTCCCCAACTCTAAGGTGCACCAAAATTTTGAGCACTTCAACCACATCGCCAATAGAATACATTAGACTAGGATACAACTTAACACGAAGTCACACTAGTATATTCAACAGAAGCAAGACGTTTTCTCTGTAACACTGAGACACCGAGTCTTCTGGGTATCTCCTTCTGAATACCAGTCTGTGGGTCTCTCTAGAATGTTAGATCTCTGAATATGAGTTTTCGATCCTGTCTGACATATCTGTCCATAGTCTTCTCTCCATCTTTATATGCCCTCATTAAGTTCTTTTACACCTTCTTTGGATATCTGACCTTGAAAATTGACCACTTGCTAATTGATAATTGACCACTTGCTAATTGATAATTAACCACTTGCTAATTGAAATTGACCACTTGCTAATTGATAATTAACCACTTGCTAATTGACTAATTAGCTGGTACTGACTACTGACTACTTTACTAGATGACTGGTTTCTTTAGGTTCACCTCTAGCAATATCAGTAGTATCAGTAGTATCAGTAGTATCAGTAGTATCAGTAGTATGACTAGTATTAGTTGATTCCAGTATCACTAGTATCAGTAGTATGACTAGTATTAGTTGATTCCAGTATCACTAGTATTGGTGGTATTGGTCGCTGGTTCCGCTTGTTTGCAAATTAGTGATGGTCCCGGTGTAATGCTTTTTGTGGATTGCTTCTCCNTAGTTGATTCCAGTATCACTAGTATCAGTAGTATGACTAGTATTAGTTGATTCCAGTATCACTAGTATTGGTGGTATTGGTCGCTGGTTCCGCTTGTTTGCAAATTAGTGATGGTCCCGGTGTAATGCTTTTTGTGGATTGCTTCTCCACGGTAGTCACCTGTTGGATTAAGAGTCCCGTAACCTTGGATTTGGTATCCTCAACACTTGGAGCGTCATCTGCCCAGTCTTTGTACCGCTCTCAAGAATAGAAATCTGGTTGAACACCAGTCCTAGCCAGTCTTGTTGGGGTTCTCTTGTTTTTCGAGTCCTCGAAGACCAGTCTCGGGATTTCTCATCCTCAACATTCTGATATTCTCCAAAACCCTCTCATTAATTCTATAAGTCCTCTGAATAACTTTTATGTTATCCTTCAAATATCTTTCTTAATAACCCTCTGAATTGGCCATCTAAATAATCTGCCTGAATAACCTCGAATCACCTTTTAAATATTCCTCAAATACCCTTCTGAGATCCAGAAATGTTATCGGAAAATCTCATAATATCTCTCGAATTTCCTTTGCGCATTTTTCAAATCTCCTGAGTCTCCTCTTAATATCTCTCAAATACCGTTAATGCCGAGGCACCCTCTGAAATCTTTGAATAATCCTAGATCCATTCCAAAATTTCTCTCGGTAGATCCTCCTTATATCAAGATCTGTTCCTATCTCCTTCCCTTCTCCAGCTCGAGCTCTTTGAACCGCTCTTTGGCCTGCCGGTTGTCGAGAATGCGGGCCTCTCTCTCGGCTTTCCAACGATTGGTCAACTCCTCAATGCGAAGCTTCAGTCGAGGCGACGCCGAAAAGTTGCTTTTTTTGCTCAAGTTGGCGTTTTCCAACTCCAAATCCTTGATCCGGCTTGCTAGCTCAGACACGTAGTTCTGGTCATACTTCTTCTCGCTTTCCTTGAGAAGAAGCCGGATATGGTCGTTGACAATTACATCCACTGCTCGTGCAAAGTACTCAGCCAATGAGCGGTGTGTATCCTTGGCTTTGACGATGTAGTCGTTGGATTTCTTGAGGAGTTGCTCTCCGGTGTAGAGCTGCAACTGGTCGAGTTTGACACGCAGTTCTTTGAGCGACGTATCGTCCGCGATTTTGTTGAATGACTTCATCAATTTTCCAAACTGACTGACGTCATTGTCGAAAAGTTCACTAAAGTGCAGCGAGACTCGGTCCAACGCTGCTTGGATGGATTCTTTGCTGCGGAAACTCTGGCCGACGTTTTCGGCTAACTTCTCCGTCAAATAATCCACCTTTTTCTGCAAACCATCCTTATCTTTTTGAAGAGATTGCACCTGGAATGTGAGTTTGATCCTCTCCGCATCCCCGGACTTCTGTGCTTCGGAAGCAGCACTGAGTTCATGCTGCAACTGTCTTGCGGCTGCCAATTGCGAACGCAAATCCTCCAAATTTCGGTTCAGCATGTGCAATTGATTTTTGAGAGAGTTGGCTTCATCCTCAGCTCTTTCCTGCGCCTTGCGGTATTCGAGCGATAATCGATCGTACTCGTTCTGTAGCTTCTCAAGCTCTCCTTGGATATACAGCGTCTTGAAAGAATCGCCGAAATCGGAAACTGACGCCGAACGGCTCATGCTCTTGAATTCATTGACTTCCTGTTGAAGCCGGTCGATGACTGCTTGATACTCTTCAAGCTTCTTATCCACGTTTCTCTCGAGCGAGGAAAATTGCGCTTTAGGGGGGGACTCCAAGCTTTCTTTGTTCTTGAGCTCCTCCAACTCCCGCCTCAAACGCTCATTCTCTTCCTGGAGCTGTTGCTTCAATAGGTCATTTTCGTCCTTCATGGCAAATACGCTCAGATCATAGCCATGACCAGATCTATTCCCTTTTTCGGACTCACCAAACAGTCTTCTAGAGAAGTTTTCTGGCCGCATCTTGATTGGTGTATCTGAAAGCTGAGAAAGAAATGAATTTCTCAGAGATGCTGGTACTGGAGTAAAAGAATTTTTTGGAGATGTTGATGGAAACGAACTTCTCAGAGATAATGGCATTGAAGCTTGGTGCGCCTGCTGGTCCATCTTCTCTCGAAGAATGTCCAAGGCCTCGCTAAAGTACTCCTCTGGAGAACTAGTGTCGGCGAGGGTATCAGTTTGGATCCCAAGTCCGTCCAAAACCTTGGAGAGTTGAGATACACATCGAGATATAGTTTGTGCTAATGCAGATGCTTTCTGGTCGGAATCTCGCCACTTGTTCTGGTAGTCTTCAAGACTGCAGTATAAGTCTTCGACCAAGGACGACATTTCCACGAGGTTTTTTGCGCCTTCAGACGCGGCCAGGGTCTTCATTTCACTGCTATTGAGGTCGTCCAAATTCGAAATCGTTGATAAGTTGCCCACTTCGATGGTCTTGTTATCAATCAAGTCCTGAAGGAACTTCTCGTAGAGCTTGAGTTGGATCTTGCAGTTGGTGAGCTGCTTCGTAAGATCGTCGACCTTGGCTCCCGATGCCACGCCCGTAGCCAGACCTTCTTGCGAGATGTTTCTGTTGTAGAGAAACGGTTTGGGGCCTGTGGCACGAGAAGTTGTTTTTTTTGCCCGAAAATCGGTCCACGGGGATTGTCCGGGTCGACCGTTCACGTGGTACTGGTCAGGGCTGATGTCAAGATCAAATTGGCTGCGAGTATCGTTGACCACCGACGAATGACTGAAATCAAGATCGTCAATGGAGGTGCACGAGCCTTTGGCAGAGTCTAGAACTTCCCGTTTGGTCTTGATTTCGCTCGGGGGTGTATGGGGCATCAATGCCGAACCGGCAGCACTGGGCCCAGAAAAATCCTGGCTGCTATTTCTGGGAGGGGGAATGGGGTCTTTATATACTGCTGCAGGGCTTGCGCGTGTTTCAGGTGTGCGAGATGCGCTAGGGCGAGCCACCTTTGCAGCCGCCTTTGCAGCTGCGGGGGTATATAAAGGGCCCAGGGGATCCTCAGGCTCGTTTTTTTCTAGCACCTCTTTTTCTGTCTCCCCCTCTTTTTCTTCTTCCCCCTCTTTTTCCGTGTGACTTGAAGCACGTGTTTCAGATGTTTCAGATGTTTCAGGGTGAGTTTCAGGGTATGGATCTGAAACATTGGGAAGTCTAATATCGTCCACGCTGGAAATATCAGAATACTCCATTGAAACTATATCGGATACTGTTTTCACTTCTGGCACGTGATCTATCACTGGGGCTTCCAAAACATCCAGTGTATCCAAGGCTGCCAAATTGTTCAGGGCAGAATTAGACAAGATCGTTGAATGGTCTGAATAGTGTGAATTATGGTCTAGACTATTTGGGTCTAATTTTTGACCTGCAGTTTCTATAATTTCGGAGGAGTTCTTGGTTCCCGAATGTCCATTTGAAGTTTCACCCCGAGCCAGCTCGTGGGCAGGACTAGAAGTTCTATTGGTATAGTCAAGATGATTGTTTTGGTCTGGGTTGCTGATGAACAGACTAGAATCGGCGGATTGGTTGGCGGAGGCAAATGACGTGGAGAAAAAGCCCGTAGTTATGGGTCTATGGTTTGGTGACAGGCTATTCGCTCTCGTCAGCTCTAATGGCTGTTGCAGAGACCGATTGAGGGATAAAGCCAGCCTTTTTGGGGATATGTGGTTCGGGTGCAGAAATGTGAGGTCTCGAATATTATGCCCGGGCAGAGAATCACCATTTTTCATGGTATCAGGATTTGGATTCGGCATGGGTCAGATGTGCAAGGGAATGTTTTGGTTACGTTTCGTTTCGTTCTTGCATGTGCGCATGCAGGAAGATGAGTTGGAAACTGCTGCAAGATTGACGGATCTGCAGGAATACAAAAGGGAAGAAGGTAAAAAGGAGAAGAAGGGTAAATAAAAGAAGAAGAAGATGTAAGAAGCGAAATAGAAGAATGAAATCATAAGGATACATGAATAGAGAGGAATTGAGGAATGGTGAGGAGAATATTGTTCACTACAATACACGGACGGCTGAAATCTATACCGCGTTGGTCATGTGACACCTAGCATCATGTGACCATGGTTCTTGAGTGAATCTTTTCGTGTCTGAATTATGACTATTCACGGCCAACGCTCTCACGTGGCCATCTCGGTATCCTCGTCGTCTTCGTCTTCATCCTCCTCCTGTGCCAGCTTGATAGCCTCTTGCAAAAGTGGTTCGGGAACAAACTCGTGCTTTCCACCAGTTTCCTCCATGGAGCACCACGTGATCTCCAACTCATAATCCTTATCCTTGTTATCTTCGTGGGCCTGGTGGATGATTCTGGCGGCGTGCTTCACGGCCTCTTTAACAGTCAACTCCTCGAAGTTCAACTTCTCCAACTCAGATTTGGCCGTCTGGCGGCCTTTGCCTGCAGCCACACCGGAGTAGCCCCAGAAAGCACCACTGGGCTCGATCATATACAAATGAGGCCCGTTTTCATCCACACCACCAATGATGGAGGCAATTCCAAACGGACGTACCGAGTTGTAACAGGTATAGTTCTGGACATAGATGCCCAAACGGTCCATCAAAAGCGGAACACTGATGGCAGTCTTATATATGTTGGAATATGTCTTGGCCTCGTCACGGCCACGGTTAACCAAGTGGCGTCCATCGGGCAACAAGCCAGAGTAGGCTACGCCCACGTGTCTATCGATGGTTTGAATGCGCTTGTTTTTGCCGGGAACCAACAACTTGGAATTTATGATTTTCTCTACGGCAAGGACAATGCCGTCTTTGGCCTTGATGCCGAGCGAAGTGCCGCCGTTTTCCACTGCCTTTGAAGCATACTCCACCTGGAAGTTTCTGCCATCTAGAGGTTAGTAAAGGGACGGAAGTGAGATGATCAAATCAAAAATTCAAATGATCATATCAGGACAGATGATCAAATCAAAAAAATCTTTCAGGTATACCATCAAATGACAATGATCGTCGAAAATACTACATCACAATGCCAATGAAATAAGTGGACAGTGTGAATAATTGAATATGATTATATGGAGGCTGAGATCTGAATCAATTGTTACATACCGGGCGAGAAAACACTGTTGGATAAATCATAACCTGTACCTATGGACGTCTGGAAGTTAGTAAGGGATACGCAGGGGGGCGGCGGGGGAACATACCATATTGTTGATGGAGTAAGTTTTAATCGCCACTATCAAGTTGGCGAGTGTGCGAGTCACGTGCATGGAAACATAGGGTCTGTCACGTGGCGCACAGCCAGAGCTACCCGGTACACTTACGCATTGGGAACACATACGATATGTGGGAATTCCAATGGCCCTGGATGGGCATTCTCGTATGTTTTCAAGAAGCAGGCACATAAGGCTATGTTTAACCCTCATTACTAACTCCAGATTCCCTGCATACTCATAGCGTCCATAGGCTATGGGTCTCATCTCCTAGTGTTCAGGCACCATATGGACCTACGGTCACAGGTGGCGTATGAATTTCTAATCTGTTTTATATGGCTCCTGTACTACTTAGCCATAGCGACTCCTCCCGGATCTCCGGCCAAAAAGCCTATGAAAGCGGGAGATCCTAGCAAAAGTGGTGAAAAAAGTGGTGATTCCAGAATAAGTGGTGATTCCAGAGAAAGAAATGAGTCAAACACTGGAAATTCCAGAGAAATCGGTCAGTCAAAAACTAGTGATTCTAGAGAAAGTGGTGATTCTAGAGAAAGTGGTGATTCTAGAGAAAGTGGTGACTCTAAAGAAAGTGAAATTTCTGGTGACTCTGACACCAAAACTTCTCTTTCATGGGAAAGATGGTGTAATAAGTGCAAGGTGTACAAACCCGAACGTGCACACCATTGTCGGAAATGTGGGGTGTGTATTCTTGGCATGGACCACCATTGTCCGTGGCTCAATAATTGTGTGGGCCATGGCAACACTCCGCACTTCATGAGGTTCTTGGTGTTCACGCAAGCAGCAATTGGGCTCACCATTTGGCAGCTTCTGCGCAGATTGGTCGTGTACTATGAGCAGATGCACATGCCTGCGTATTTGATAAGACGGCTGGAGTTGTGTGCAGTGCTCATCCTATGGCCCACCGCAGCTTTTGTCCTTTTGGCTCTTTTTGTTCTTTTCATCCGGTGTCTCCTCCATTTGGTTTCAGGAAAGACGCAGATTGAGGTCTGGGAATATGAGCGTATAGCCTCGCAGTTCCATACCGAACGGCTATGGTTGCGTATCAGAGAGAATTACCGTGTTTTTCACGGCAAAGAGTTGGGGCCGTTGGTTTCCTGGAACAAGCCAATGAAGGGTATGGAGTTTGGGGAAAATGAGAGTGAAAATGAGGAATCGGAATTGTTGGGTGGAAGTGAGGAAGAGTCATTGGATGGAGAGGATGGAGGCGAGATTGGGGAAAGAAGTACATCACCAGGTGGAAATGGGAATAAATCACGTGGTGTGGAAGGATCTAAATCAAAAAATGGAAGTTATGAGGAAGTGGTTCCCGTGGACTTTACTCCGGATGACTTGGTGTTTCCCTACGATATGGGCATGTACCACAACCTCGTCAATGCTCTTGGGCCTGTATACACGTGGTTTCTTCCATGGGGCCGGGCCAAAGGTAATGGCCACGAGTTTCCCAAAAACGACGATGACGATCAGTTGAATTTGCCCTGGCCTCCCGATGGGGGCAACGTGGACTTTGCTCCTAGGGTCTATACTGATGACGAGTTGCGGCAGATGAAGGATGTGCTGCTCATACGGAAGCATTTGGACCCCAAGAGCCAATTGTCCCGTGTGGAGTGGACCAACGATATGGGCGAGGGTCTAGCTGACTATGGTGTTGATGTGGAGGCCGAGGGGGGTTCAGATGGAGAGAGAAATGGTGCGGTGGATAGTGATGGAGAGTTGGGCTTGGCGATGGACTAGAATAGAATGAATCAGTTGAGACAATGGATTTAGGTTGTTGATTACAGGCACCCCTTGCAAAACAACTCGCATGAGTTGTGGACATTGCTCAACTTTATCTTACCTGATGTCTTCGGTGATAGTGATGCTTTTGACTAATGGTTCACAAATTCCGAAGGTTCAGAAGACCTGAATGACGACACAACTGTCCAGCAATTGCATAAGGTCTTAAAGCAATTGAGTCAGTGAGTTCAGTCAATTGGTTGAGTCATTTCTTTAGGTCATTAATGGGTCAATATTTGAGTCATTAATTGACAAAATCAATAAGGGAAGGAATCTCTGGGCTGACAAATGTTGAGGTTCTAATGAATGGAGGTATCATCCGGACTTGCTCAAGGGTCTTCACAGCCTCGAGAACTTAAAGCTGGTGTTTTTAGAAACCAGTACATTTTGGAGATGCTCGCCAAGTTTATCAGTGAAAATAAGTCTTTTCTCGTTTCACTTATTGCCATCATTTGAAAGCGCGTCCCAAAGCCGTATTCTGCATGTGAAATGAAGCGATGGATCTGGAGTTGCAGTTGTTCCTTTGGTCTTTGAAATATATGGACATTTATATTCCATATTTTGGCCATGAACAAGCTTCAAGACTAAGAGAAAAAAGAGCTACTACTGTTGCTTTTGCTACAGAAACTAAACTACTACCATGTACTATATTGCAAGGTAGTCCAGTTGACCAGTCCAGTCAGCCTTGGCAGTCCAGTCAGCATTGCCAGTCCAGTCAGCCTTGCCAATCCAGTCAGTTTTGGCAATCCAGTCAGCCTTCCCCTTCCCAGTCCAGTTAGCCTTGCCAGTTCAGTCAGCCTTGCCAGTCTAGTCAGCCTTGCCAATCCAGTCGTTGCAGTCCAGATGTTTCTAATGACTAGCTCCTGATCTCTAGTGTCACTAGTCCATTTATCAGCCCTCTTTCTGATTCTAGCAAGAAATGGAGGCTTAGCTTGATTATACCCATTGTGATACTACTCAAGACTGTGCTCTTGAAATAGTCTCTTCACTAAAACAGTCACCAGGCTACTTTAGTGCTAAGTATTGTACTGACTTATTGTACTACACTACGTACAAGTTCGATACTAAGCAGTCTACTCCTACAAACCACTCCAGGGATACCAGGTAATCTATTACCAGTCTATAAAAAATCCTGGTCCAATTTGGCGTGGTACAATATTAGTCAAACCTCCGAAAAGTCTGGTACCCAGGAGTCCTTGTCTAGTGTATTGGTAAGTCTTGAGTATATCGGTCTATCTATGTACAGAGTACTAAATAGGTCACAAAAGAGTTGAATTGGGTAGAGCTTAGAGGGTAGAGCTTAGAGGTTAGCATTTAGAGAGGTAGTTCATATTAGTATACTATAAACCCGTACATCCCGGTAAGGTGCCGGAATAGAGTTTAGATTATATAGAGTATTGAAATATGCATAGTTAGATCCTATAAGGCCCTTACCTACAATACGGTTTTGAGCTAGCACTACAGACCAGTCCTCCCAAATCCAGACCCACCAGAACTCCTCGTATTGATAATGAGACTCTGCCTCAATCTGAAGTAAACACTCCACGTAACGTGTTTACTTATCTGGATGAGAAAAAGAGATGCATATCCTATAATAAGAGAAGGATTCTGGATCTTAATCCATGGTTACTTTACGGGCCTCCTGAATCCCCAACACTTTTAGCTGATGTGGAAATATCAAATCTATTTCTGGAGGTCCTGCACATAGTGGTGTTGCAGACGTGCATTTTCCATCCTACGAGTACCTTGACTCCTTGTGATGACATATTGAGCATCCGAGATCCTAGTATAGTCGTAGTAAAGTCGTAGTAAAGTCCTGGTATAGTCGTAGTAAAGTCCTGGTATAGTCGTAGTAAAGTCCTAGTATAGTCGTAGTAAAGTCCTAGTATAGTCGTAGTAAAGTCCTAGTGTAGTCGTAGTAAAGTCCTAGTATAGTCCTAGTAAAGTCCTAGTATAGTATAGTCCAGTATAGGCTTGGCACCATAAACACAGTATACTCCTAACCTAGTAATGGTATGGACTGATTATCCCAAAGGAGTAAGATGAACGAGAGACGGTAAAAAATGGTATGGGAGTAGAAGGGGGGATGCGGTGCCTTTATATGTTTCGCAGTATGTCGTCCTGCATAGCTGGTGGCTGCAAATAAAGTGGGCGGGGTCAGGAGTGAGGAAATGTCTATAAAAGGCGCCCGCCCCCGCGAACCCTCAATCTCCAAAATTATTTCAGCCCCTCTTTTCTTTCTCCTTAAATAGAAGGTGTCTAGTGATAGTTAGTCTGGTGGAGGTGACACTGTGTATAGAATGGATAGAATGGATGGAATGGATGGAATGGATGGAATGGATAAACAGTCAAGATTGATTTGACTTTATTGCAACTCGGTGTATTAGTCAGATGAATGATCATGTCAAGGGTCAGCTATACGTTTTATTGTGCACACTCATTGGCTGGAACTATTCCGTACAGTGCTATTTTGAGGATGGCAAAGATGGAAGACTTTTCATACAGAACCATATGGGACTTTTTGGATTATTGTGTTTGCCCAAATGTGTTGATGAGCTACACAAAGAAGTATTCCGAAGTGCTGATGAGCTACACAAAGAAGTATTCAGAAGTGCTGATTGTATGGCATGGATACAAATGCCATGGATATAGCTCTGTTGAGACATCCACGTGACCCTGCTCATGTGAAGGCCCAACCCTGTATAAACGACGTCAATATCTAAGAGTCCCGAACGTTCACAAGGGAAGCACATATCAGAAAACAGACCCAGGAATAAATTAGTGTGGAGGTACTGAAGCTTACTACGGAGCTGGTTAAATTCTCAACAAACTTTGTGAAGAAGTCAGTCCAAATCATTGGTAAACATCAATGCCTCCAGCCTAATTAATTGGCAATCCTGCATTTGAGGTGGTATGTCTGCCCCCAGTTAATTTATTCTTTTGTGGTTATAAATAGCGGGAGCTTATCCTTTTATATTGGGGTGACCCTTCACATGACCAAAGTCACGTAAGTGGCTGCGGTCTCTATACCAATTTCTTAAGGCTAGACTTACCTTATTCCATATGATAGGAAGATCTATCTCCCACATAATTCTTGTGTGAAAATGCTTTAGCGGAGTTCCTGAATTCTATATAAGATAGAACTCGTCCATGTCCTTTAGAACTTGAGGGGTTTTTCCTAACATATCCTAGTGATAGTCAACGAATAAGAATATTATGCGCTCAATCTAGAACGGAACTCCTTCTATATCGACTGGAAAACCCCCAATGCTGCTCCAGACCAGTCGAGGTGGCCAATATCATGATCTTCCAAATAGGAAAAGCATTCATTCATTTTGGAACGCTAATAGTGTTGCTAATAATCATTTTCAACGTTCGGTCCAAATACACAGCCATGGGCAGAGCAGAGATCTTGAGCTTCTTCTACTTCTACATGGCCTTAGTGACGTCATCTTTGGTGGTTAACTTTGGAATCTCGCCTCCTGGATCTCGAAGCTACCCATACTTTGTGCTGTTGCAGTTGGGAGTGATCTCCACTGTGTAATTGATGGCTCATGTACGATTATGTTTATTCTACAAATTCGAATAGCCCATCACTTGAATTTCAAAGGAAAACTCCGTATGGTGGTGTGGGAAACGTTCGTCAAGAACGAATACTTGTGTTCAAATCCTTCTTGAATGGAGTACTGAAGAATCAGCTGATCATTCTGTTCCTCTTTCGAATATCGCGCTAATTATTGATGGTGTGGCTTTGAGCTTGGTTTTCGGCGAAGACTCCTTACTCAGACAGAAATTCTTACTATTAGGTAAGCATTGCAAATCAGTTCTTTGTTGCCGTGTGTCGCCATCTCAAAAAGCAGAAGTTGTTCAGGTTGTCAAAGATAATCTTAGTGTGATGAATTTGGTTATCGGAGATGGTGCAAATGATGTTGCCATGATTCAATCTGCCAACGTTGGAGTTGGTATAGCTGGTGAGGAGGAAAGACAAGCTGTCATGTCATCCGACTATGTAATTGGCCAATTCAGATTCCTTATGCGTTTGCTTTTGGTTCACGGGAGATGGTCGTACAAGAGATTAGCTGAAATGGTTCCTTGTTTCTTTTACAAAAACGTGATCTTCACTTTCACCTGTTTCTGGTACGGCATTTACAGCAACTTTGATGGATCATACCTCTATGAGTACACTTATTTGATGTTTTAAAACTTGGCCTTTACATCCCTTGCGGTTATTCTCTTGGCAGTTTTTGATCAAGATGTTTCCGATTCTGTTTCTTTAATTGTTCCTCAATTATACAGGGCTGGAACTCTAGGTTTGGAATGGTCACAATTCAAGTTTGTGTGGTACATGTTTGATGGCTTTTACCAATCTGTTGTGTTCTTCTTTTTCCCATACTTGCTTTATTATGTGACATTTCAAAATCATGAAGGTTTGCCCATTGACCACTGGTTTTGGATGGGTGTTTTAGTGTGTGCAGTGTCCGTCACCGCTTGCAACTTCTACCTGGTGTCTTTTTTTTTTTCACTTCTTTTTCTTGGCTTGATTTTTCTTGGCTTGATGTTGTAAAAATGCTTCTAAGAAATCATACCATTGAGAAACAGCTAATGAAAAAAACAATAACCACAGTTGTAGGCTGATATTTTCCATCTGTACTGTATATTGATATTATCCAAATAATTATTCTTTGTTGGTAGAGAATAGTTTCATATTCACGTGAATGAGATAACTCTGTATATATTATGTAAAATAGTATACGTTTTACTCTATGAGTTATACACTTTCTTATCTTTTTTCCAAAATCACCAATATATGGCTGATACTCTATCACTCTCCGGGCTTTGAACCATGTCTTGGCCCTGACCTATTACCTGCACGGACGTATCCACGAGTCGTTACGTCCGCCCAGAAGCTGCTCACTGTAACTCCTCAAGTATTTACCTACCTTGATGAGACTATGAACTTTACGAATAGTGGTTTATATGTTACACTGGACTGTACTCGTTGGTTATAGAAAGGAACTCCGGATATACCGACTATAAAAGTGAAAATCAAGTTAGGTAATCTACATTGAGTGGTCCTGCAGATACCGGCCTATCGAAAACTCCCAAGTCAGTTCCTCTAAAATCAGTCACAAAACCGAAAAATGCATGTGCACTCAAAACGTACGTTTGGTGCCCGACCAAAAAATGAGCATCCCAGATTTCGCCCATATTTCGCAGCCATTGTGTCAGAGTGCGAACTTTATTAACCCTTTTGGTCCCCACCATTCTCATTCCTACCACCACTTCTCCACTAAAAACAGACACATAAAAAGAGATCCAAGAAACGGAAAACAAAAAACTTCAAAAAAAGAAAAATCTCACCAACCACAATTCTCTAAAATGGATTTGCTCTTTCTTCTCTTCTTACTCCTTCTTGTAGCTGGAAGTATTGCACTTGGGACCGCAATCACACTTCTCGTCTATGCGCAAGTCCCAGGTTCATTCTCCAAAAAAAACCTCCAAAAAGACATTTGGGAGAAAGAAAAGGAAAAACAAGAGAAGAGAATCAAGATGAGGCAGAGGCTAGAATTCTCAAGGACCACTCCGAAACAGACTCGTGCTCCACGGGGACAAACCTTTCATGGATGTTTGCAAGCTCCCCGATACTTTGGTCCACATAAATCCCGGAAGACCTGATTAAGAACCGGTCCAGTATTTTCGAAGCTTGAAGGACAAACCATTTGTCAAAAACTGGCCAAAACTTGGCCAAAAATGGCCAAAAACTGACCAAAACTGACCAAAACTGACCAAAACTGGCCCAAAACTGACCAAAACTTGGCCAAAACTGACCAAAAATGGCCCAAAACTCGCTCTTATAGATAAATTATTAAATAGTTCAGTAATAGAAAATTAAAAAAAAACCTGTAAAGAGATCTTTATCTCCTTGCTATTATAGGTATTGTTGGGAGGAGGTGGGGCTTCATGCGATGTCATGTACAATCCTACTTCCAGCGAAACTGAGTCCCGAGACAGATGGAAATGGTATGAGTAATAATGAAATTTTTAATGATGTCTTAGATTCATTTCAACGACTTCCAATATTTTGAACTACAAACATGCATCTATCCAAAATCTCCCACAAGTTGAACATGACAATAATCCTCTGGGTTGAGGCCACAAAATTCAACCTAGTGTACATGCAGGTGACCAAAAGTAGTCTTCCAGAATTCGTCATTGACAAAATAAGAGCTATTTCCTCAACACAGAGAGAGGGACTAAAGAAAAGAAGTGGGCTTATCTAAGGATTTGGGAAGGCGATGAACCTCAATACCATACTTTGACCAGAACAAAAGCATACTTAAGAACTTACACTTGGTCCCAAATACCAATCACGGCCCAAAAAATTGCTTTATGTCTTTTAGAATTTCAAGAACATCAAACCCAAGTATTCCACAAGTCTTTTTTTTTTTTTTTTTTTGTTTCTTTTTTTTTTTTGGTAGACCTCAATGATGGTCTTGCCAACTGCATGAAGAACATCTGTACGGGTTTGTTTCTTAATTTCTTTGCTGATGGCTGCCTCCAACTTCTACAAGAGATTAGTGTAGATGGTGAACTGCAAGTGTTGCCTCAGAATATCGTAGTCCTGCTCATATTCTTCACGGGTGTAGAAACGAAGCTCGACTTGGTACGACCAAAACGGTCTTGGCGTGCCCAGTTCCACACCAGTGGTTTCCGTTATGAGCACACGGTCAATGAACTCACAGAAACACACTTTACCTACGGATTTGCAGAAGAAATTAGCCCTTTCGCCGTACACGTCGTTCAAAAGAGGCAACGACATGTGTGGAGTCGTCTTGATGGCAGCACCAGATGCAGTCATAATGATGTCTCTCATTCTAGGAATACCCAACGTCACGTTTGCACCACCGTGACCAGCAAAATGGAAGGTATTCAACGTCATCAAAGTGGAAGGCTCACCAATAGTTTGGGTAGCCACCATATCGACGGCTTCACCCGGCTGGATCAAGGAGTGCATGTACTTCAATTGCATGAGTGCATGTACTTCAACTGCATGAGTGCCTTGAACTTCTTCTCAGTGACACTATCACTCAGGTGCTTCGTGAATCAAGGACTGTCAGAATCTCGCAGTATTTATACCTGAATTGGTGGCTGAAATCTAAGTCAGAATCCATGCTAGAAGTAATGATATTTTGAGAAAAGGTTAATATAAGCTGTAAAGCTCGAGACCATATAGTGAATGATTCTGGGATAGAAATTCCCAGTGATGCACTTGAAGTAAAATAATATTTTAGAGATCCTAAGTATACGACTTAGTGGAAGCTTTCGCTCTTTACGCTCGCTCTTCTTACTGTTGTTTACGCAACACCTTCTCCGCTGGTTGAAGAAAAGTACAAGTACCTCTTGGACTTCATGGAGGAGATGAAAGATAAGCCCCAGAATAAGACCGCAAGATGATGGTGAGTTTGAGCATTTTGTGGGGCTAGCAAGTGTGTGTGATAAAGAGTATGTTAGATTTGGTGACAGTACGTTATGTTCAATACCAAAAACGACAAAAAAAAGTGGAAAACAGAGGAAAAAAGACGGGAACAATGGTACTTTCTTTTGTATCAATTTAATACTAAAAACTTTTGGTGGAGTTGAAGTGGTGACTGTGACTAGGCTTGGTGAGTGACTAGGCTTGGTGAGTGACTAGGCTTGGTGAGTGACTAGGCTTGGTGAGTGACTAGGCTTGGTGAGT